>BMAO01006991.1:0-129269 GCA_019973975.1 Trichonephila clavata | reverse complement strand
TTTTATAAATTTTACTGCTTATATATATGTATAAATTATTGATACCTAAGTCCTGCATTAAGAATTCGATGTATTGAAAATATACTTATACCTGTAACTGTCGCCTGTTGATAAAAAAAGGGGCAGAACTCATCTAATTTGTGGTTTCTAAAATCTCTAAAATTGAAGCATAGAATGATGTTTGCTCTTTCGTAACCCAAAAACCAAGTGAATTCCGCAAACCAATTTTCGGTGGATCTCTACTCCGTAAATTGAACATGCAAGCCAAATTTCAAGTCTAAATCTAACAGGAAAAAAAAAACAAAAGTTTTACTATCAATATCCCCGTAATCCCGTTGAGAGCGTTTTCCAAAATAACCGCTCTTAGCGGATTTCACTCAACAAAAGAAAAATGCAAACAAGTTTCATTATTATAGTCCTTGTAGCTCGAAAAAAGTAATTTTTTTTGTCATACGTCCAGTAACCCCTGCACCCCCCCAGAACTTGATTTGCTTAAAATACATTTCTTAGTGGATCCCTATTCAACAAAAGAAACATGCTTAACAATTTCAAGTATATGGGTCTAACAATTAAAACATGAATTTTTTTCTGTAACTCCTCTTGACCCCTCGCAACCTCCTTAGGGGTCAATTTTCGTTTTACTCTTTGTTAGAGGAACTCTATTCCATGAACGAACATGGCTACCAATTTTCAAGCAGGATGATCAAATAGTTTAAAATGGAAATATTTATCAATTACGCCTCTTAATCTCCCGAAATTAAACTTAGTAGTTCATATTCGCGAAACCCATTTTGTAGCGGTTCTCTACTTTACGAAGGAATCTGCTTATCAAATTTCAAGACTGTACGTCTAATAGTTTAAAAATGGGGATAATTATCTCTAACGCCACTTCTGGTCTGTTTTCACAAAACCATTTTGTAGGGAAATTGCACACTATGAAAGGAATCTGCTTAGCAAAATTTGAAGACTGTGCGTCCAATAAATTAAAAATGCAAAAAAAAATTATCAATAACGCCCCTTGACCCCGCAACGCGGGCCTAGGGATCGATTTTCACAAAACACATTTTGTAGTGTATCTCTATCCTATGAGAGGAATCTGCTTACCAAATTTCAAACTGTGCGTCTAATAGTTTAAAAATAGAAATAATTATTTATATCTGCCCTTAACACCCCTTGGGGTCAATTTTTCCCAAACCTGTTTTGTAGCGGATATTTACTCCATGAAAGAAACATTCCTACCAATTTTCAAGCAGGGAGGTGAAGTAGTTAAAAACGAAAATATTTATCTAGTACGCCACTAAATCCCCGCAACGCCATTTAGAGGTCTGTTTTCACAAAACTTTCTTATAGCTGATCTCTACTCTATAAAAGAAATCTACTTATCAAATATAAAAACTGTGCGTCTAATAGTTTAAAAATGGAAATAATTATCTATAACGCCCCTTAAGTCCCGCAAACGCCACTTGAGGGCAATTTCACGAAACCCATTTTGTAGCGTATCTCTACCCTATGAGAGGAATCTACTTACTAAGTTTCAAGACTGTATGTCTAATAACTTAAAAATCGGAATTTCTAACGCCCCTTAAACCCCCGCCCCCGCAAACAATTGCTGCTAATTTGAAATTACAAACAGACACTTCAATTTTATTTATTTGTATAGATATAGATTGGGATTATAATAACTATTGTTTAAATGTGACTAAAAATGTAAATAAAAAAAAAAGAAAGGATTAAAACTAACCGTAAAACTTATCAATTTTTTGTTTCTTGCATTGCTTTTTGCTTATGAAGCCTTGATTTATTATTTTTAAAGTGCATCCGAAACAGCCGATGCTCTACTTAACTGAACAGTGAGATAACTATCATAAAAAAAAATTATGGCACGTGTCAGCGTATTATCATGTGCGCGTAAATTTATTATGTCTCATGAAGAGCATCGGTCGCCAGTAACCAAAACAACGACTTCGTTAGCTCAGCTTGGCGTTCAATTTGGCGTTCATCTTGGCATTCAGTTTCACGTTCACCCGTATAGTTTCCGTTCCCGTAAGAATACGGGAATAAAATATAGCCTATGTCACTCCCCGTTAATGTAGCTTTCCATTAGTGAAAGAATTTTTAAAATCGCACCAGCCGTTTCCGAGATTAGCCGGAACAAACAGACAGACAGACCGACAGACAGACAGACAGACAGACAGACAGACAGACAGACAGACAGACAGACAGACAGACAGACAAAATTTAAAAATTGGTTTTTTGTTATGAGTACCGTATATACTTTTAGTGCATTAAGTAAAAAGCTGCTAATTTGAAATTACAAACAGACACTTCAATTTTATTTATTTGTATAGATAATTAAAATGTATGACGGACAGCAGAAACCTAATTATCAAACATTTTTAAGAATAATGAATGAATTGCTTTATTTTAAACACCAACATTAATGAAAAATATTCTGGATTTTATTGAATCACTCGATCTAATTAAATAAGCACAGTTAATTGCTTATTACATAAAAATTTCTTTAATAGGTAGTATTACTCCTTTCTGTAGCTAAAAACGAGGCTTAATCAAGAAATGAAAATGATGCAAATGTTCAAGAATATAAAAGGAATAGTTGAAATTAAAAATAATAAGTTCATATCAATTAAGGAAGATTAGTGTTTTAATATGAAGAAATCAAAGAAAGTCTTTTAAATTTCCCATTAAGATTAAATCAATTACTAAAAAAGTAAGGGGTCTCAAGGGTGTTAATTTTGTAACGAGGGGTAAAAATATAAACAATTTTCAAGCAGGTGTACTCCTTTTAAATTTAAATTAAATAATTCAAATCTTGTACACATTATTTACAAAAGATTATGGTTTTAAAAAAATACAAAATTTTGAAATATATTCATAATTTTATAAATTATAAGCATATCCAAATAAGAAATAATTTTGTAATAAATATTAAGTAATTTTTGCGTTGCGTACGCTATTTTCTAAAATAGCAGCCATAGATGTATAAAACTTTATAGAATTATAAAACGTTTCATATTCTTTAAAACCTGCTAATTTAAGAATAATATATCTTTCATATTTCAAAATATTTGAAAAATATTGAAATTTAAAAAAATTTCAAAAATGTAAATTTTTATTCTTAAAAAAAATATTATTTATTAATCTTTTTATTTGAAAATACTACAGAGTAATAAGGATACATTTAACTTTGTAAATCAACTTATTGATAGTAATTAAAGCTACTATTTCATAACATAGCATGAGCAACGTAAAACAATTAATATTTATTATGGAAATATTTCTTATATTCATATTCTTATAATTTTTAAAATTATGATTATGTTTTAAACATTTTACGCTTTTCTGAATCCTCATTCCTTTATAAATAATGTGTAAAAGATTCGAAATATTTAATTTTAATTACAAAGAGTTATACAGATTTGAATATTGGTTATATTTACAGCCCTCTAGAGAAAGTTAACACACACACTCGAAATATCATTAAAATGTGCTTAACATTTTTGTAAACTTCCTGAATGATATAATGGATAAGAAACAAAGCATTTCCAAACATTCTTGAACAAATGGTCCATAGTTTGTGAGGACAAGTCAAGTATAAAAGAGAAGTTCCCTAATTGTATAAAAATAGAAAGACATTAATGACCTTTCCGCTGCTTTGTTGCAAGCTTCCATAGTGTCTACTGGTGGAAGTCTATTTTCCGCTTGGTCCAAACTGTTACTTTCTTGGGCCTTAGATCTTATCAGTTGTCCACCTCGAGGATTCATTCGACGGACGAGGACTGCCTCCCCTCCATTTTCCACACCGCCTGCAGCTTCCGCACCACATATAACTAAATAAAAATGTTTTGTTAAAAAAACAGAGAGGCAATATATTTATTAATTGATAGATAATAATAAACATTAATAATAATTAAGATAATAGATATTATTTTAAAACTTATTACATAAATATTCTATTAAAACACCTTTTAACAAATTTTTTTACATGTTACTGAATTTTTTATTGCTTGAATGTCATTAACAAGCTGTTAATGTGTTTCTTGCGTGCAGTCATTCATATATCAACTCATGTTCATATTATTTTTTTCCAGGTACATCTAGACATTTGGAATGAACTTTAATGTGACTGATTAAAACTGCTATCTTAAGGGGACACAGTACGATTCAAATGACAAAAATCGGTCAAAAAATCTAATCTAGTTTACTTAGTCTAAATTATTTTTTATATACTTTTCTATAACCTCACAAAATTTGATAGCTCTAAAATTAAAAAACGTAGAATTATTATAGCTTTTACGTTTCTTTTTATTCACATCCCTATGGAAAATCAAAACTTTAAACTTACTTATCTTAGCAAGATAAATAACGAGTTTGTATTCATTTAAAATGCTAAGGCTTTTTTTTTCTATTGTGCCTTATGCTTTGGATGTTTTTAACTATTGAATAATAGTACATGTAACAATAGTTGGTATGCATTTTTGAATCAAAGCAATACTTATTTTTAAAAAAAAAAACTTAACTCAGAACTTATAAATTTTTTAAGGAATTTTCAATAAGCATTCATAAAAAGAAGCACTGTACGAATATCAATCCTTTTATCGCAAAACCCATACCAACTGTTGTAACATATAGTTGGACGTACTTGTAAATCAAATTTAATGCATGAAAGTAAATTTTTGTAGGAGTAGCACTTTAAAATCGCTTCAAAAATTTTAAATTTTTTCCTTAAAAAAATTAAAAGGCTAGTTTTTTACAAAATTTTGAGCCCAAAATCTGTTTTACATAGTATACAAACATAGGAAGCAACCAAAAAAATTTTGAAAATCCTTAAATTAAAAATTTTTGCGTAAATCCTATCATGTCCCCTTAAAACTGCTATCTTAAGAATTTAAAAGAAATTGTAAGTGATTTTAGTTTTATTGCAATATGACCTTGTTGGCAAAAATGATTCTGAAATAAATTAATTGAGCAGTTAAAGTTTTCTTAATGTTATGTAATGCGCTTAACATTTTTTTTTGAAATCACGTGGGATATTTTAAATATGGATTGAAGCTTCCTTTAAAAAACTGCTTCTCTTAAATATTTTTTGGAAAAGAAATAAATGTACAAATATAGACAGAGAGAAATACCACGGGTTTTTCAAAACGTATTTCTGAATTTAATGAAAGCATAATAATAAAAAGTAAGGCTGGAAAGCCATTGTATATTTTTTCCCCGGATAAATATTTTTGCAGTTATATTCTTGTAAAAATTGTTTGAAAATTCAAAAGGAACTATTTCTTATTGTACAAATTATACTGTAGATTCACAATATATTTTTTTCACCTGTTTGATGCATATATTAAAAATACGAAAAACACGGGCTTTTAAAGCACAATAACTGTTCAAGTTAAAGATTACTCGTTTAAAATAATATAAACTATTTGCAATACTTTAACGAAATATCCAGTTGAACTAACAGTATTATCAATAAACTGCATCCAGTAAATAACACCATAAAAATATAAAGTATTAATTGAACAAATTCAAAATTTTTAGCTTCTAAAATTAGTTTATAATGATTTAGCATCTGTCATTACAATATTGTTCTATTTCTTAAAATTCCACATGAAACAATTAATAAAAATATTTTTCATAAGTTTTAGGCATGTAATTATTTATTTTTACGATCTATAGCTGTTTTCTTTCTAATAAATTTTATTTTGTTAAGAGTAGCAGAAATTTATAAAATCGAAATTTTGGCAATTGACACTATTTACACGTATAACTAAAAATGTGCCTTACAACTGAAAAAATTAAGAAAGAAATGAATGGAAATACCGAAGTAGTTCAGCAATATTCATATGCGATTTAATCGTAATTTTAAATTAATATTAAATACTATGGAAAAATCGATTCTGAAATATAAGGGAGTAAAAAATTCTTTGTCTAGAGTTAATGGACTTTTATCTGTGTTTACAGAGTTCTTGTACTTCTAGTAGAAGCAAACAAATGAATTTGAAGAGCGCTTTTTTTATATACTTCAAAAATAAACGGTATCCGGAAGAGAGAGCTTCTAGTCCACGCTTCATTAAGAAAAGTAATATTGAAACTAACCATCCAAATGAAACATTTGGCGGTAGCTTTTTTTGGAAGCGACAGAAAAGTAAAACAAACATGACAGAATAAAATGGATGGATGCAACAGAAAAACTTTTTTTCCCCAGAGTTCTTTTGATGAAAGAAAATATAATTTATTGTGATGCTTTAAAAGAACTTTTAGTATTTGTCTGGAGGAAATAGTATAAGGATTGAAAGTTCTAAAAGGCATAAGTGCCAAAAATACAAATTCTTGTATTTTGCTTAAACTTCAAAGTCAAGTCTTTTCACATTCTTATTGTTTGAGATATCAACATGTTTTCTACCACCGTAAAGAAAGCGTTGACATATAGAAGAAAGCTTATACATATATAACTTGTTGAAAGTTATTTTTATTAATTAATAATTTATTAATTAAAGAAGAAATGAACAGTTAAATCCTTACTACTGTTCCTAGTTGCATTAATTAATTTAATTTGCAAGTAAAATTAAAAAATTAAAACTAGGATCTTTCGTATGAACCAGAAACATTAAGAAAATCTTAGTTTAAAGAAAGAAATCATAAAATTAATTTAATCAAGTGAATTTGTTTACGATTTAATGTTTTGAAGGAAATTATTTTTCGTGGAATTACGGACATTTCAAGCAAACTAAAACAACGTTTCTAAATTTAGTGTTTTCAATTACTCGTTCGTTATTTTATTCATTTCAGTGAAAATCGCTTTGAAAACTTTTCTTTTGTTCATTAAATTGTTTTTTATTTTCTTTTAAAAGAAATAACTGAAATGAGAATTTCAGAAAAAAAGTTTTAATTTATTTTACTAGTTAGAAATACTTGTTATTTAATAGTTTTTTTTTTGCTTCATTTTCAGTAATTTTGTTTCATTTGTGTTGAATATTTAGCATTGAAAATATTTTACACGAACAAAGTTACAAGCTTTAAAGAATCAGTTATTTTTAATAACTAAAAGGAAATTTTAATTACCTGATGTAAATATAAATATTTATCAATAAATTTATTTTTAGTGAAACTCAGAGCACATGATGAAAGAGTGCAATAGTGTAAATAGTTAGCTGTATATTCAAATTAAATAAATTTATTTTAAATGAAAGAAATATTATTAATTAATTTATCTATTTATTTTAATTATATTAAATTTAATATTTATTTTAAATCAATATATTCTAAACATAAAAGCCTTTTTTATTTTTCAAGCAATATTGAATGCAGACATGTAGCATTTTCGAATATTTTAAGATAAGAATTTTAAGAAATAGTCTGATGTGCATCTCACTAAAATTAAATTGTATTAAAAAAAACAATAAAAATATTACAAATTGCTATAATTATATTTTGTTTTAGTACCATTACTATGAATTATAAAAAATAGTGGTTGCTGTGAAATTCACTTTTATCTTTATCTTTTTTACATGTTATATAAGTGATTTGTTTTATTTATTCTACTTTTTTAGTGAACTTCCTATCATTTTTTGAGAATGTTTAGTTATATGTATAAGTGTTAAGGTATCCGAATACGTTCGGAACCGTGATTTTGCAAAAGCATATAAATGAATATTTTTTTTCAATATGTTGTGTCACTTAGATTAGAATGCACGTATAAAATTGTTCTCAGAATATTATTACAATACATAATTATTTAAATGCAATATTTTGACAAAAAATAAACCTAGAATTGCCTATTTTCAAAACGTTCTCCTTTTATAAAAAATGCTTTTATAATAATAATATTTACCCTAACTATTACTAAGACTATTCCAGAGGGCCTGAATTAAATGTTTTGAAAATTTACATTATTTTCAGTGTTACACTATACCAACTGAAATAATAATAGGTGTTTTAATGCTAAAATTTTTTCACTTTAATGTATTAAAATATGGATAAATCCACTTCTAAATTATGTTTTTCATAAATCCTAGTTCACACAACAGGCTTTGTACAGAGATCTAATCTATGTATAGGCAAAATATTATTATTATAGAAACATTTTTCAAAAAGAATGTTTTGAAAATATGTAATTCTAGGATTATTTTCCGCTAAAATATCACATTTAAAAACCTTTTCATTGTCATAACATTCTTAAAAAATTTTATACGTGTATTCTAATCTAATGGACACTAAGTGTTAAAAAATATTCGTGTTTGTTCTCTTTTACAAAATCACAGTTCCGAACGTAGTCGGATACCTTAAAGCGAACATTTTCTATTTCAATATTCAACAACGTTTTTAGATGCAGTTGAGAGAAGAAATTAACGCTTTAAATGGCCCTGTTTCTTCTTCATTAGTGTGAATATCCTTAATCACCATTGTTGCTAATGTGGATATTACTTGGAATGCATTGATCTTAGGGTAGTCTTCTAACTTCGTTTTAGTTACAATTTATATTTTCTTTACACTTCTATTAAATGATTAGTTATTTTTTTTCTCCCAAGTTGAAAAGTATGAGTATTCAGTTAACTAAAAATAATTATTTCAATTCTTAACCCATTATGTGTAAGTCAATCGAATTTAACAATATTTTCATACATTATACAATATGGGTCTAAGTCTCATTTTTAACTAACTCAAAAAAATGCAAAGTCCATACTTCAATAAGGTTAGTCATAATAAAAGAAAATAGTTGTTGCTATTATATTTCTCTTTTTGTATTGTATTTAAAAATAAAATCTCATAAGAAATTTACTTAAATTAATTTAATTATAAACATACCAAAATTTCAATTCAATTTTATTATACCATACAACACCTGTATAGTGATTTAAAAGTATAATATGCATAAGAGATAATTATACTAGATATATTGATTTCACAAAGTCTTACATTTTAAATCTTAATTATGTTACTGTACATACAATATGTAGTATTGTGAAAATAAATACAATCTTTTTTAGTCCAACGCTTTGAAAGCGGTGGACTAGTGTGGTAACGAAATTTGGTCAGTTGAAAATGTGAAGAATCCATTTCATTCAAAGAATTTCTTGATAAGTAATGTGTAACACCTTCACTTTCATTGTGTCAATGCAATGAGTCTGAAGATACATAGAAAGAAAATGGCGTTGTAAAATATTTATTTTTATCTGAAATTGGGTACTTTTTTGTTCAGCCAATACGTTGTTTCTTTTTATGATCGCATCAATTGTTTATACATTTCTACTACGAGAAGAATTTCTTGAAAAGGTCATTTTATCATGATGGATTATGTTATAAAGGCTACAGTTTTCATGTTTTGTGTGTTATAAATTTTAAAAATAAGTTTTTTAAAACACTTTATAATGAAATTATGAGTTTTAAATAAAAATTTTGACGTGCAAATTGTGGTCATAAATTTCATTTGTGACTTTTATAATTTTTTATACCAATAACTTCTTATATTCATTGAAATATGTAGTTGAATTGATATTGCTGATATGTATATTTTTTACAGATGAATGTGTTGGTGCATTTACAGATTTTTTAAAATTAATACAAGTAAAAAATACCTTATCATGCTCGAGTAAATTCTATTTTATTTGTAATTGTTTTTTAATAAATCCTATAATGAAATTTTTATACAGAAAATTTGAATGTTTTGAGACCTTTCTGAAGTTAGTATTCACTAAATATTTTAATATCTGTTTCGAGATTAAATAACTCGAAAATAAAAGTGATTTGTTTTTTCTATATATTGTGCAAAAGTGGATGAAGAAAATTTAAAATGTATAAAAAGCTCTCTAAAACGAAATTAGTTTTATAATATTTTATTGTATTTTCTATGATTTACGGATAATGCTATTTAGTAATAATAGAGTCTTTTAGTTTTTATGAAATTTACTAATACACACATTCGAGCATAATTTCTTAAAAAATTCCTTTAGTTTAATAAAATAATATTTTTATTGCTAACAATACAAATTAATTTATATTTGTGCAGTTAGTTTTATCAATACAATAAAGTTACTAATTTTTTTACATAGTAAATTAACATTATTTTATATATTTTAAAAATATTGCACTTTGAATTAAAATATGTACATTATATTTAAGATAATATTTAAGATTTATCTGTATTTATATATTTTTCCATGCCATATTAAAATAACATTAAATATTTATTTAAATTTCGTAAGAAACTGAGCTTGTTTACATTAACTTGATAAACATACGGATCAAAATCTTCAAAAGCCTGAATGAAATCACTTTCTCATCTAAGAAATTTGAAACGTTATGTTACTTAAAGTCTTAATATGAAATTATTCATATATTTACACACACATATATATACACACATTTACACACATACATATACACGCATATATATATCCCGCTTAAATATTTACTTATCAATATTAAAAGTTAAATCATATGTACAGAGAGATAGTGAGTTAAGAGAAATAATGTACTGAAAACTGAATATTTTATTGCTTCTGATCAAATAAAAAGAAACGTTTTTGTTGGCAGGTTATTTGGCGAATAATTATTCAATGTTCAGCCAACGAACTCCCTTTCAGCAATTTATTATTGTTACATAATTGCCTAAAGGCTTCATTATTTCATGAGTTGCTTTCAACCATAAAATTGAAATCTCTAAGTATTGTCAAATTTTTCGTAAGATTTTCATTATTTTATAACAATAAAGACAATAATAGAAAAGAAAAGAAATCTCATTTTTAAACTCAAAACTTTTATGCAAGTGCAATGATTAAAAACTGTCATCATACTGGATTAAAAGCAGACAAAAATTGTTCTTTAAATAATTCCCGAAGAATGAGTTTTGAATATTAAGAATTTTGTCGCAGCCGTTAAAGAAAATAAAACAATAAGTATGTTTTCGGAGTTTGTTAACTATTCAATTCAATATATTGCTAAGAAACTTAAGCACATTGAGTGAAAGCATGAAAAAAGTTCAATAAATTTAATTATTATTGAAATTATACGAAATTTCGTATTTCTATATGATAAGGTATCTATATTATTTCTGTAATTCATTTTCTATGTCACAATTAAATTAAAAAAATAAGAACTGAAAATAATTTAATAAATGCAAATAAATATAAAATAATGGATTATACATCAGAAAGTTTTAAAGGAAAATTTTAAAATTTTCGTTTTACAGTAAAAATTTTGTTTATATTTTTAATTACAAAAAAAAATCAAGGAATTGAAATTAATCAAATTTATAGTTTTTATAACTAGTGACAGAAGCTACAGCAATAAAATATATTTTTTTCAGTACTACATTTTATTTCTCATTGTTGAAACATGTATACTACGTCAGCATTTTGGAATACATTTACAATGCATCTAAAAATTTTCTACACAATATATTTTCATAAAAAAAATAAAATGCCTTCCTATACAATGTGTTACGGTTTTATAATAACAAAGTGAGCTTATAGGTATTAAATAAACAAAGCCATATTTTATTATATTTTTAAAGACATTTTTAAAATAATGTCCTGCAAAATGATTAAAAATTAATCATCCTTCTTTTAAATCTCTGTTTTTTTTTCATGAGTATGTATTTTAAATGAGATTTATGGAAATTGAAAAATATTACGCTATACATATTTTATGCAAATGAAAGTAGAAGTATTTTGCTGAAGTAATTAAATTTTAGTTCCTAGTTAATGCAAATGCATATATAATATGATAAGAATATTATTAAGAGGAAAAATAAACTCACTAAATCAAAATCAATCATCTTTATTACTTACCCAGCTCTTCGGTATCATTTGTCTCAGGATCAGGAGCAGCATCAGTATCAGCAGCTGCAGCTGCAGCTGGAGCATCCTCAGCAGCACCACCACATGCACCAGCACATGCTCCACCACAAGCACCTTCTTCTTCCTGGGGTGGCTCAGAAGGATTCTCATTTTGTGGAGGGTTTGCAACTGAAAAAAGGAGAATTAATTAATTTTGATCAAATGGAATAATGAAGTAATTTTTAATTCATAACATAGCTCTAATTTTTCTCGAAATTCATGAATGTAAGCATATAGTTAGTTTCGTTGTGTAAAATAGGAACATTAATTTATGTAAAAAGCAAATGTTTGGTTCTTATATTAGAAGCTTTAATTTTAATTTCTAAGTCTTTTAAATAGCATTTATACTTACGTAAAAAATTAAAGCAAGACTCACTTAACCACTTAAAAGGTCAATTTATTTTGCTCAAAATGTTCCACAAAAAGGGTTCATTTTTTTACTTTTAGGTACTTAACAGAATACGAAAATAGAAAAATTTCATTTTAATTTTCAATTTAAAAGTTTTCACACTATTTTATAATTGTGGAACACAAAAACCTCTAAATTTTTGTCTTTTAAGGCACACTGTGAATCCTTTGATGAATGTTTCATATATCCTAAAAGAATTTCTCTCGCACTTACAAAAAAAAATTTCATGTGTTCCTACCTCTTTTTCAAACGGTTGAGGATTTTTTGTGCGTGCGCATATATATATATATATAATATATTATATATATATATATGCGTGCAAATCAAAGATATAAAGAAGAAAATATTAGTGTTCGTATAATGCATGGGCAGGCCGGTTGTGACTAGCATTCAACAGCCCGTACGGCGTACGGGCAAACCAGTTAAGAGATGAATTGCTCCGAAGATTGTTTCTATCTTTTAATGATGTCTGTTTAATAGGGATGCTGATAATTCAAAAAGGAGAAAAGTGTACAATGAAAAGGAATCAACCTTAGATTGCCTTTAAAGCTGTAATTTAGCTGAAGAGAAAGATATTAGGATTTGATCCGGAAAATAACAAAGCTGCCAATTAGAAATCAAGATATCATTCATTAATTGATGATTAAGTATAAAATGCAAATTTCTGTTCCGTTTCGTTTTAAGTTACGTTTTTGCTAAGTGGTGATTATCTGTACATTATCTGAAAGGGAAAAAATGTATCTTTTTAGAAAATGATTGCATATATATATATTTTATTTCTACAATAAATGTATTTGAGATAATATCATAAAATCTCAAATTTGAAAGGAATTTATCTGTTTTAAGCTGTAAATCTTTTTTGTACGCAGAAGTAAAGCATAACTGTTCGAAATTACATCTTTGCTGTTAGGATTTTGAAAAAGGCCTAACTTAAAAGAAAAATGGTATTTTGATTTAAAAATAAAATATTGAAACCTCTTTAAATAAAGTTTCCCTCTAGCTTTTATTCCAGTTCTATACTTTTCATCTCCCCACATATTGTATATCTTCTATCTTTTCCAACACCTCAAATTAAAAATTCACGAAGATGATTTTTTCCTTACAAGTTTCTGCATTCTCAAGTGATTAGATTTATTCCAAAATTCGATGAGCAGCAATATCTTTTACTGCCTATGTAGATGGGATTTGAACTCTTAGCGCTTTCTGCAATAAAGGCGAACTCCAGAGGGATGAGGTACAACTTTATTTGAAAAATCTACGATACATCTGGAGCCTTATATACTATTCAACTCGTATCTCCAGGCAATTGACTTTTCCTTCTAAAAAAAGATTATTGAATTGAGACTGAGAGGGAATGGAATTCATAATGAGAACTGGTTTTTTTATATTGCTTTATCTTTCAGATTCTTCATTCTAGGTATGCATTTTGCTCCAAGGTTGTTCAGAATGTATTATTTTAAGAAATCAATCAAAAATTATTTTGGTTGTTTTTTTAAAAATAAATTCAATACAGTTAGACCCCGATTTAATGAATTAATCTGGACCGAATATTTTGTTCGTTAAATAGGGTTATTCGTTATATCGGGATCCAAACAAAGCACAAATTTTTTGCTCTTACTTTTTAAAATTCTATAATAAGCACTTACACAAAAAATAGCCATTGTTATAAGTTACACACTTCTTTTTCAGCAGCTGAAAATACTATTATCGAATTATTTCTCACCAGTTAATTGGAAATTTTTATATTCCTCTAAAGAGGCGGCTGCGCCTTGATACTTTAATCTTTTCAGACCTAGTACATTCCCCAGGAGCTGGTATCACTTTTTAGCGCAGCACCATATAGACGATACGAATTATCTCAAGTAATTTTGACACCTAGTTTCCTCTCCAGAGCTCTGATAGGGCGAACCTGTACTAAGATTTAATTTTGCAGAGTACCCTAGCCAAACATATATTCTAGGGTCTTTTGCATGCGGTATAGTCATACGACATGGTCATGGTTGATTTTCTGCATCATGAAAATCCACCGAATTGGGATGGGGCCGAACCCGCAACCTTAGGTGCAGAAGGCCAGAGACAAACCAGCCTCGCCACCTAGTCAGCGGAAATTTTAAAATACTGACAACCTTTCCGATTCCTGATCCGTAAGAGTTCTTTTTCAACTTTTTTGCAGAGAAGAAAATGCTGCGTCGCTTACATCCTGCTACATAAGGTATGTTTTCCCAGTTTCCAAGCAATATAAAGCATTAGAAAAGGCTACAGTTTTAATAAGAATTTTATTATATCAATTTCTTCATCAGAATCACTATTCATTGTCTCCGGCAAATCAACAGTTTCCTCAACTTCAGTTGCACAGATAGGCAGTCTGTCAGCAAATGTAGCATTCTCGTTAAAATGTACCATTCTTTGTGGAGTGGGATGAGATATAAAACGAATTTCCAGTTTTATTCAAAACTCACACGATAGTTTACACTCATGACTCATCGTCACCTGTAAAGTTTAATAATGGTCTGCACTCTTTTCCGCAGAAATTTTGCTGTGAACAAGAAACGAACAAAAAGGATTTTGTCATTAAAAAAATCTAATTTTTTCTAATACAAACTAATAAAAAAAATTGGATGCTGAAATGATTAATTAATTTGGGTTTTTTTATTCGGTAAATGGAGAGTTTTCATTGTCATTTCAATCGAGGAAAGAGAAAAATTCGTTAAATCACGAAAGTCATTAAATAGGCGTTCGTTAAATCGTGGTCCTACTGTATTTTGCATCTTTTCTTATCAAGACTCAAATTGAGTTAATTAAATTAAAAATTAATCAAAAGCAATTACCTATTACTATTTTTAGTGATATTTGCAGTGCATGATATTTCATCTAATGTAATTTGAAACAAGTGATCATAATTATTATTTTAAATACCAGTTGAAGAACTCAAGTTCGAGTGAGAGTTATATAATAACACTAGGGCTTTTGGCAACGGACCTCGTAAGTTTGAGCCTCGGTCAATTGACGGAGACGACATCTGAGCTGGCATTCCCTTAATTTAATTATTACACTAAGCCGACGGAAGGACATTGAACCTCCGCAGATTTAATGTGTATCGGACCCCTCTACATGGGACACTTCATTGGAGAGTTCAAATGTAAAATATATAATGAAATTTACAAGAAATTTATGATGTACTCCTTTTCTTTAATAATTACAATTTTTTACTATGTATTTTTCTTCTTATTTATTACAAAAGGAATATATAAAAATATTAAATGCTTTCGATGAAATTGAGCAATAACTATTTTAAGTTGAAACCTTTCAACAATCAAAGGTTAAAAAATTCTAAAAGTTAAAGATCAATTTAACGTTTTTAAAAATGTATTTTCATAGTATGTAATAAAAATAAAATATTTCTTTATGAATAAAAATCAATTTTTCGTTTACGTATAGAAGTGTACTTAAGGATATTCATCTCGAACATAATATTGGAGGAAAAAATATACAAGTACAGAAATTCTTTCCATGAAAGCAAATTACGCTATAAATTTTAGCTGAGTAGTTTTGAGCGAAAGCCATTTTGCAACAAGCAAATAAGTATTTTTCCTTCAGATATTCAGCTACTTACGAGGCACTTCTCGAAGTTAGTTCACAAGGGGAAAATGTCTGGTATTTTCTTTAAAGTATTTTACGAAATACCTAATTTTTTTATAAATACTATTTTTAATAATGTTTTCCTTTTATTTTTAAAAGTAAAAGAATCAAAAAACTAAATTTGAAGTGGGAGAAGACATTATCTGAGTTTTACACGTTTAGCAAAAGAAATTAATTCTCGTAAAATAATGCTAAAGAATGTGCAGATTATCAGTTTATCTAGAGAATATATTAAACATCAAACTTCATGATAGATAAACTCATGTTTCATATTAAAAAAGGTAAATTTATAGAAATTTCAAATACATTCCTTTAATTTTAGTCTTTCTAACCAATTTAAAAAGAATTTACTTGTCTTTCTTACGCATTACAAGAGTTACGTATTTTAATTTGTAAAAATATTTATAACACTTAAAGAAGTATTGTTTATGTAGGCAATTTATGGCATATCAATAGTCTTAGTTTCTAAGATTTGGACTTGAGATTGTATGTAACAATAATTAATATGTGATACATTCACAAATGTAAAACTGTATTATCAATGACAGGATTACAACATAATAATCATGAAAGTTAGAGCTTGGAAAAGAGTTGTAGCCAATCTAATATTAAAACAACTAATTGTAACTTATTGTAAAATATAATAATATTATAAGTGTTTTACTACATATGATTTATATATTCTCTTATAATTTATGTTACTCTATATTTTCATACCTGTATTTTTAAAATCATTGCAATTGTGCTACGGTAGTGTGAGTCAAAAATAGAAACTTGAAAAATAAATGATATTTTTTTTGTTTTATTGCAGTAAAAAAAGGGACCGCTTATATATTTGAAAATCAAATAAGAATACAATCTTCTATAAATAATAAATACCATATTTCAACTTAAATTTTAAATATTATTTCAATGAAATATAATTTAGAATCAAATTTATTAGAAGTTTTGAATAGAGTCCTTTTGATAAATTTAAACATTTTTCTGCAATTATTTATTAAGCGTGCTTATACTTATAGTTTATTATTTATGCATTATTTATATTGCATTTAGTTATCTACTAAGGCGTCTCTGGGGTTGTTAACTTCGTCTCGGGGGCTGAAAATATAAACAATTTTCAAAAGGATATAATTCTTTGAAATTAAAATTAAATAATTCGAATCTCTTTCACAATATTAATGTTTAAAATATAATCATAATTTAAAAAATTCTAAGCATATGAAAATAGGAAACATTTCTGTAAGAAATATTAATTATGTTTTACGTTGCGCATCATATTTTTAAAATAGTACCTCTAATTACGAGCAATGAGTTGATTTATAAAGTTAAATATATCCTTATTACACAATAGCTATTTTTATATAAATAGAATAATAAATTATATATTTTTTAAAAATAAAAAAATTACATTTAAAAAAATTTGTTGAATTTCTATAATTTTCAAATATTGTGAAATACAAAAGATATATAATACTAAAATTAGGTAAGGTTTAAAGAGTATGGTACATTTCATAATTCTATAAAATTTTGTACATATATCATCATACATTTTATACACATTTTAGAAAATAGCACACACAACGTAAAATTTACTTAATATTTCTTACGGAAATGTTTCTTCATTTCATATGGCTATAATTTTTCAAATTATGATTATATTTTAAAAATTTTGAATTTTTTTGAAACCTCGTTCCTTTATAAATAATGTGCAAAAGATTCGAATTATTTAATATTAATTTCAAAGAATTGCATCAATTTGAAAATTGTTTGTATTCTCATTCTCCGAGATGAAGTTAACACCCCTGATAATGCCTACTTATTAATTCAATAAGTTGAAAACATTTATAATTCCATAATGTTCCACCAAGTATGAAATCAAATACAATCTTAGAAAAGTATTTAACAAATAATTGTTAACTTTAATCAAATAATATCATTAAAATGCTCGAAACAGACCAATTCAGTTAAAAGGATAAACTATAAAAGTTAAGATAAAAGACTTTGGAAACATAACTATATGCATGAAGACACTTACTAATATGATGCGTAAATACATTATAAAGGAAGAAAATTATGAAAAACCAAATATTTATCATAATCCATCATTTTACTAGCTATCTACTGTAAATATTTGAAATAATCTCGAAATCATAGACAAGCATTTGATCTAAAAGTATTTAAAATAAGCTTTTATTCTTTAGTAAATTTTTAAAGAAGGGGGGGGGGAGGGTTACTATAAGCTTCGGAAGCAATATATCACTCTCTGCCTTATGCATTTCCAATCATTGACGTCAGAGCTTTTCATCGCATATTTCATTGGCTATGCCATGACATTTAATTGAACGCTCGATATCTACGCGAAAGAAAAAAAATAAGCATAAAACTTCAAACCAATTTTCTGAATAATTTAAAATGTTCACCTCAATTCTCATCTTTTTCTTTCGTAAGCCATAAAAAATCAACAAAATTAATCTTTCGTAAGATATCTTGGTTTTTAGCATTTTGTACTCTGCATTGCATAAGAGAGCATCGTTAGCTTATAAGAGGAATGAATTACATTGAATACTTTATTTTCAATAGCTTGATTCTGCGAATATAAAATTGCTGCAGATGTTAGTATACAAAAAGACTGTAATTCTTTGCTAAAAAGAAGGCATTAAATTTAGAATCTATTGATAATTATAACAGTTTGATTGGAGGCAAAAAGACTTGCACAATAATATGAAAATAAAATTCTGGTGGAGGTGGCTGTATTTCTGCAAAAGGTTAGAATGCTGTTATTATCATTATTCTTCGTACCTTCTCTATATACGACTGCAATTCTTGTTTTTCTAAACTCTAAATTAAGGTATGTACTCTGCATATTATTTTCATAAAACAAAAAACATTTTTTGTTTATATTATACTATTATATATATATATATATATATAATGCATTAAATTTAATCCGTTTCCATTTTTATATTTCTCTTATTTTATAAAGAAATTTCTTTTTATCTGTACGGTATTTTAAAGCAAAAATGAAGTAGATTTATTTAATAAAACTGATTTAACCCCGAAACTCAGTCCTAAGCCGCCTTGAAATACTTTGAAATATAAGTTTCTGATTTAGGTTTTCTGTTTCACTTCTAGGATTTCTCATAAAAGGGTATAATAAATTTAATCGATTTGTTTACTCCATGAATTAAAATTTTCTATTTGTAAATCTCTACGTTTATATATATATATATAATATAATGCATCAAATATTTTTCTAACAATATGAAACATAAATAATACTACAGCGTATGAAATGAATGAATATTAATTCTAAACGTAATTAAAAACTGAATAAATTTTAAATAACTATCTCTTTACACGTATTTTTTTCCTTCTTGAAAAATTAGCTACGTATTAAATTTCAATGCAAATCCATATATTCTTTACTGTCTGTAAATTATTCTTGAAAACTTTATAAATATATTTTTTTTAATCTGTGGAATTTTTCAAAGAGGTTTATCAATAATAAATTAAGTAATTGAATATCTAACGGAAAATAAATTAAATCAATTTGAGAGAATGAAACAGTAAACTTTAAATAAGATTATACAAATGTACAGAAAATGGAAAAAGAGAAAAGAAAATTTTCCTAAATTTAAAAGCATTAGATCGTTTTACTTCTACTTATTATGGGTTTTCTTTGAAAATACTTCGGTTTTATTTATGTTGTTAAGCTTTTAGAAAGACCAAATTCTGAATTAAAATTTCAGAAAGAACTGTAAATCTAATAATGCCACTGCTTCACTTGAAAAAAATATGATAATATCAATGGAAATTTAATATCCTCAGAAACGCTTCAAGAAACGAAATGACAAAGAAATAAACAGGACTTTTATTCTCAATTTTTCTTTGATGCTGAGAAATAGAATACGTGATTATTTACATAACAAAGAAATCCGTTTGAGATTGGGAATTTAATTTCTTTTCCGAATGCTTTGAATTTAAAATCATATTAGTTAACTTGCCAAAATATATAAGTGTTGTAAAAATGTTGAAAATATTCGAACATAAAATCTATCTTTAAGAAACTTTTAAGTAAAGTTTTACATCGAATTGTAACCCAGGAATGAAAAAGTAACAAAAGTTTGCTTATTGCACGTATGCAACATAGTAGGAGGAAAGCATGAGTAAATTTGTAGGTAATTTGACGGTATATATACAGGGTCCGTAATTAATGCTCACAGTGGTTACCTTAGGATGAGTCGGACTTCGCTTGGAATGACAGATACGGACAAGCATGAAATGCTTTGTCCATATCTGTCTCTCTCTCTCTTTCTATATATATATGTCACACTTCATTCATAGTAGTTGTAGATTAGTGACCATCTAATCTCTCAGCAACCCACATCCAGATGCTTTCAGTGAGCGACAGATCTAGAGGACATGCTGGACTGGGCAACAGTGAGAGAAACACACTCTGTCGAGGTAGGTGAGGACACGATGACAACTTGCGATGTTGTGTTACCTTGTTGAAAGGACATTTTTAAGGCTTCGTAGATAGGGCACAGCCACTAGTCTTAAGAAATGTGAAATGTATCGCTGGCGGTTCAGATTTCCAACTACGCGAACAGATGTTCGTGTCGTGTATCCAAAGGCAGCTTATATGTACTATCACAGCAAGTGAAGGACTTGTATGACGATATAGAATTCAAACAGGCAAAGTGTGTTCTCCTAGGTGCTTTCATAAAGGGATACAGCCATTATAATGCTGCAGTAGAACCGGGAATGGTTTGAAAAGACGACTTGATGCCACTCCTGTATCCAGTTTTGTCGTTAGAAGCACCCTATTGCCATAAATCCCTATGCTGATGTATCAAAGGAAACTGCATTAATGTTAGTCTTGAGGACAAACTGTGTGACCATGGTAGCCTATAGGTCATGGTCACTGACTCAAGGTAAGTGCATCATGAGTTCAAACCCTTGTGCCAATGTTGATCCACTGTGCTGGTGCTCGTTAAATCTTCCAAGGCTAAAAGTCCTCCTGTTGGCCTGGTATGGAAGTTTGGAGAGGGGCTTCCAGCTCAGGTGTTATTCTCGTTACCTGGTCGTGGTCAAAATTGCGAGGTCCATCACCACTAACCCTCGTGTTGCTTTATATTACGACATTAATAGTCACTCACTGACTCACGTTAATAAACACTCACTGACTCACGTTAATAAACACTCACTGACTCACGTTAATAAACACTCACTGACAGTCCATGAAGCTTTAGTCATTGCCTCATTGTCCATGCGGACATTTGTTCTGCAAACCAGATCAATACCTGACTCAAAGCTCATGATGTGATTGTACGATCTTGTAAAGTTGACTTGACAGCATGTCTTTCCTCATGCGTTATTGGCGGAAGGCAATTAAGATAATTAAGATCATACATTGCGTTCAGTATGAAACTCCTGAAATCATCGATTGAACATTCACATGAGAGTCGTAGGATCCATACCAATGCGAGTAGCAATATCTCGGAACAGTAAACCTCAATCTTTATGGGCCAAGATCTTGCCATTCTCGAATTTCGACACATACTAGTAGCCATTTTTTATTCTGAAAGAAGTCGTAACACGATCTTCTCACAACCAACCAACATTGAAATGTGATTTCAGGATGGAAGCCCATTACCCTATTTCTTCCTTTCATGGGAATTTGATGTTTGTGTCATCCCTCCTTCATGGCAATTTTAATTGTCAGCAGTATACTTCCTTACATTTAAATAAATATTTTATTATTCTGCACAAAATGTAACTTCCGAAAAACATTAAATTACGTAATTTCATTTTAATCTTTTTCAATCCCAGTCATTTTTCAAAGTTCCACTGTAAGAGTTAATGCTTCTCTTTGTATTTTTGTTTTGTTTTGTTTTGAAGCAGCAGCAGCTTTTTTTTACTGAATGGATTCAATCAAATTTAATTTCAGTAATTTATTTGTAGATGCTGATTCATATTTTAAATCTGTAATTGATTTGTTTGTTATAATTTATCTACACATAATACTCTTACGATTATTTCTCATAAATTATCAGTTAGTTCTACTCTCATATATTCACCAAAACAAGAGAACTAAAAAGCATTAACGATTATAGAAAGTAATGCATGATTTAATGCTTACTGTCATATGCCAAAGTATGACAAAACTTTTAAGTGATTTTTTGCGGCTTATTTCATGATAAATTATAATTTTTTCATTTAGAAGAATCTTACGATTTGTATTTTTCTTAGTAATCCGTAAGTAGCGATTATCAGAGAAATCCACTTAATTTTCAATTTTGTTAAAGTATCGACTTTTTAGTTCACTAGAAAGGCTTTTTGTACCCAGTTTCCTTTACACTATTTTTTTCTCATGAAAAAAAATCTGTCAAATTTACTCTAGTTCCACAAAGTAACTTTTCTTTTGAGTTTGAGGCTTTTATTGTGGTATTTTAGCCAAAGACTAATCGCCATTTCCTCTTCCATACTGTAAAGAAGAGTGTACGAAAATAAATAAAATTGAGGAAGTTTTTTTCCCCTGCAACGCATCTCGTATTTTAATTGGAGATGTGTCTATTTTAGATCTTATTTAATAAAAGATACGAAGGAAATAAATTAGCTTTAGATTATTTCTGACAAAATTTATTGTACAGAAATCACACATCTTAAGTTATCTTTCCAAAAATTAAGATATATATAAACGTTCAAATAATTTTTGTAAAGATTTCGGGATACATGTGAAGTGGCGCGCTTATCCGGAGGACAGAACACGTGACCTTCGGATCTGCGTGAAGCCGAGTAACTTATATATAACCACGAGACCAAAATGATCACTTTAGTTCGGAGGTTGGTACTGGCTTATATAGATGATACCGCTACCACTCCCCCACCAGTGAGTCTCGGTGGATAGGATACGAATGATATAGTTGTTATGGCGATAGTGTTGTGTGAGCAGTTGTTACCGTAAATTGGAGGAGTTGTGTCAAGTGAGTCTGGCAACTTTGATGCGTCAAATGAGTCTGACGAGTTTTGCTGTGTCAAGTGAGTGTGGCAAGTTTGTTTTGCTGCGCCAAGGGAGCCTGGAGTTTTTGTTGCTCTTTTTGCAGGTAGATGGCGCCACGACAGATCAGAAGGTCGCCTTTTTCTGAATGCAACCAGGGTCACTAATTAAGTGGCGCTATTATCCGGAGGACAGAACCCACGACCCTCGACTCTAAAGCAGTGTAGCTTAACCACTAGACAAAAATGATCACTTTAGTCCGGAGGTTATTACTGGCTTAAAATGATGATACCTCTACATATGCAATGTAATTTTATTACTTCTAAAACATAGAGACACTACAAATATAATAAGATCTTGACAACAACATATAAACTTTTAATCCTTATTTTATAATACATATAAATAAATTAACATGATAGTTTTTATTCAATAAATTTTTGTTTTATACAAAAACATTTTGATTTTTACGTTTAATTGTACTATATTCAAATTACATTAAATAATTTAATCTTTATAAATTTTTGTGATAAGTTACACAGTCTGCGACCCCCCCCTTTTTTTTCCTATTGCTTGGGATATTTTTGCTGAATTATATGTTTTAAAATATTCTGAATCAAAAAATAATCCCTATTCCCACTTCACATCACGTATAGTTCTTCAAAAAATAAGAGAAGTTTGTAAAAAAAAAGCAGTATAATTTTAAGAAAATCACTATTTTATTACAATGCGCTGAGAAAAAATTGTTTTTGTCGTATATACTCACAATTTTATGTTTTGTTATTTACTGAGGTGAAATTTTTCACTATATTTTTCACTGTAGGCCTCCAAGTTTTCAGGAAAATAGTCAATACGGGAGTGTAGGAAATGAACTTTTAAGCTCATCTTGCACCCTTGAGCTTTATATACAGCCATTATGCGTTTCACAATGGGTTTTTTAGTCAGACTGTTCAGTATTCCCCAAAACGTGCACTACGTGTTTGAAAGAGTCCCATGTGTCTCTCTGTTTCCTTTTCTTCCATTCTTTCCAATAGAGGGAATCAGACAGAAGTTTTCGTATGATGGACCAAGCAAAAATTCCCTCTTTCAATTTGGCTTTAGACTGTTTCGGGAATTCAGAACACAGATATCTGAAATATTCCCCATTTTTTGGCAGTAGAGTTTCGTAAGCCTCTACTTAATATATCCTTTTAAATTCCTGTTGGAACACTCCACGTTCCAGGGGGATAGCAAAATAGTTTTTAATATTTTTTGTTCCGTCTCATTGAGGTCAGTATAGTGATATTAACCAGAAGAATGTTATTTTTAAAGATAAAATTATTTCGAGTCTTAAAAGGATAAGAATGTCTAACCCACACGATCGTGCAAACTGTGCCTTAGGTGGATAGGGAACTGGTAATAAAACTTTTTCTGATGGATCCAAGACCACAGTCATGACGCATTTTTTGCTGGGGGTTAAGGCGTCAGACGGTGGTCCGTCAGGTTTTGCCCATTATAATTTAGTGGCTCTGCTATCCTACAAGCAATTTGTATAACCTGCTTGCTGGGACAGCAACCTAGTTTGTATTTTGAAGTCTCTACAAAATTTTCATTGTTTCACTTGATATTTAATTTTTTCGAAAATCTGACAAATTATCATGATTTTTTTACCCTGTACATCTAGTGTCACATAAGAAAAGATGTAAATGCATTATTATTATGCAACAAGGTCGCTTTCAGGAATGTTTTGGATAAAACAAGGAATAAGCATCATTCATAAGAATCATATTCAATTTGAAAGTACTTCAAGAGTTCTTAAACATCAAGAGTAAAATACTAGATTTTCCACTTTGGAGAAAACTTGATTTAATTCTTTTTCTCCATGCCTGTATCACAAAAATAAATTTTTGTGATGATTTTCAACCTAGAACTTGACAATTCAGCTGTATTTTAAATATCCATCTATATCGTTAAGTACACTCGTAGAAGAAAAAATTAGGTTTCCCGCCTGAAGAAAAATCTGGCATAGATTTGTACCGATGAGTTAATGTGCCTCCGAACTTCGATTCCCTTAGGATATCATCCAAACTAGAGGGTATCATGCTTTAGAACCCTTGCTTTGTCTTGAACCTCAAGTTTCAAATTCATGTAAGAAGAACAATCTTTCTTCACAAAATCACTTATGTTTCTTTTTTGATTTTTAATCGCTTATTCACCAGAAATAAAACAAAAGTTCCCCGGAAAAATAACACACTCTTGGAACTCTAACCGAGAAACAAAATAATGTTCACAGTAATGTTTTGGATGCTGGATGTAAATTGAGAGTGGTTTTACATATCAAACGAGTTACAGAATTTATTTAGCTTGTTGAAAAGTGATCCAATCTACAGCGGGTTTGTTTAGATTTTGTCTTTTTTGTATATTTATTCTTTGTACCCACATAAACAGGTTGCAGCATTCTCAACCCAAAAACAGTAATATTCCTCAAAATTCTACATAAACATGGTTGTACATGATCAACTGACTTTCTAAAGCCAAATCTGTTTTTCCCTTTTCTATTCTTCTCCTCCCTCCACCTCTATTTTTCTCAATTTCTTTCATTTGCCAACAAGTCTAGCTCTAATTAATCAAATTAATATTAAAAGTCATGTTTTTATAGCGATATTAAAAGTAAAAATGGAATACTATGTGATGGAATATTTTAGCGTTTCCTTCTGATTTTAGTAAGTTAAAATTTATTAGAAAAAGTAGTAAAAATCATAGGCTATTTTATAATAGCAGACCTGTGTTAATGAAAGATTTTCCGAGAATATATCTTTCTTTAAAAGTAATTTACTTTCTAAGAATTTGCAAAGATACTTAAAGTAGCTAGCATAAATAAATTATTTTTTTCGTTTCATTTAGTTACAAATTTACAGAGAATTGTAATTATGACAAATTATATATATATATATAATTTGCATTTCTTCCAATATATGTATAAAAGAAAAACTCTAGACTAGCATTAAGTGCACCCAGAATTATTTTTTCGAGTACTATACTTTTTATTGTGTAATTATATCCTATCTAATTATCTTATACCTTTTACGCTTCTGATAGCAAACACAATCGTAAAAGACGAGAATGATATATTGTTCTCATTTTAATTAAATGCATTTTGATTGCTTACTTTGTGACGTACGGGGAAATCAAGATTTTTGATTAATTTCTTTCCAGTCTGATATAAAGTTAAAATATTATTTAGTTAAAAATTTTCCATCACAAAATATGGAAATAACTACATTCCCTAATGCATGGAAGAAGACATCTTTTCTTCATATATTTTGTCACCTATTTCTATCTTCTTTGAAGTGCCACTACATATTATTTCTCTCGAAGAACACAGACAGCCAAAATGGTTTTTTCTTTTATATTACACGTACCCAAAAGGGATGTGTAATTTGTGTCACAAGAAAGTAAATTGTGCTACCCATAAATTGTCCTTCAGAGATTTCATTTTTCTTTTCTAACTCATCCTAAAACTTGAAAGGGCCGTTATATGTAAATGAATCTCTTCTCTTTTTTTGCCTGAAAGAGTTATTCAAAAGAAAGAAATATAGTTCCGACGCATAAAGTAAAAGACCTTAGATTCGATCAGTAAATCTTTGCCTTGAGATTCACAAAAATTCCGATATGAAAAAAAGCTAGTTTTTCAAATGAAGAATGCTATATTGCACTATATACTTTTTCTTAAATTTTATTTCGCATTCTTTTTTAAAGAATAAAGTCAGATGCGCTCTTTTTCAATTTACTTGGAAACAATCAAAGAAGAATAAATACTAAGGTCATATCCTCTTATTTTTACTTTTACAAAGGTTTTTTTTGTTTGTTTTTTTGTGGTGAAAAGAATATACGAAAGTTTTGAAAGAAATATAAAAAATATTTGCATTTCTTTCGTGCAATAAAGTAAGTAAAATATATAGCATTTATACTCTTAATATTTTCCCTTTATTTTAATTTGAAAACAATTGCCTTTCAAAGAGAGGACCATTTCAGGCATTTGTTGAAAAGCTTAATTTCTAAGCAAAGGAAAACGCAGTTTTTTCAATTACAAAGAGAAACACTTCTTTTTTGTCCTTAGGATTTTTCCTGTCTCTAAAGAAGTTTTAAGCCCGGGTGTTTTTCTCAATCAAAACAAATAAACTTTACTGGAAAAAGCTAAAGTTTGGTTTCAAGCTGTAGAATTGAACGCTTTTTGGAGAATGTTATTGATTTTTCTGAATTACGCAAAAATATTTGGGCAATGCCTTTTTAAGTAAGTAAAAATATATATGAAAGAGTATATAATAGAAAATGAAACGTTCAAAAATTCAACATTGAAGGCAAACAAAATCTAAGCTATTTTTCTATTCCTACTATTAGTTCACTTCTCCCTATTTATATATATATATATATCTAGTTCAAATTTTCAATCGTCAATAAAATACTTTCTATTCACTCATTCAAGTTCAAGTACATTGTTTAAAACTTGTAGTGGATGACACTTGATGTTAATACAGTTTTTTCAAATATTAATTCATTCATTAAGTTAAAAAATGAGTAAATAGTAACAAACAAAATAATAATCCAACATTATATGCAGAAAGGAAAATTGTTTGTTGTGTTCATGTAGTGCAATGGATAGCACATTGGATTTCTTATCTAACGGCTGTGGGTTCGAATACCACCTGGAATGGCCTAAATTCTGAGATTGTGATTTCTTTTTTCTATACTATTTTATTAGAATAAATAAATTTAAACAATGAATAAATTGTAACAAATAAAAAAGTAGTCCAATACCACATATAGAAAGGAGAATGGAAATTGTTTTTTCAAGGAAACTCGCTATCTATTTTGCCATTTAATATTGTGATTCTGTCATATGTATATACATATTTACATTAATTGTGTGATTGTTTAATAAACTAACTAGAGTAAAATTGTTCTTTGCTGACCTAAGTAGGAATTGACTAAATTTTTTTAAATATTATTCTTAAGCATTTTCAACGAATGTATTAATTTCAAGTTAAATAGGAAAAAAAGCTAACTTTAAGTATAAAAAAAAAGTGTATATTTATAGCTAATTACAATGAACTATCTGTTAAATGGTGCTAATAGATTCCATAGTAAATTTAAATGTAAAGTTTGTAAGTCTGTATGAAAAAATAGTACAAAACTTAGACGAATTGATTGACTTAAATTGAAATCGAAAGCAAATTTATTGAACTATATTATGCTAAATTATGTATTTCATATATGTATAAAATACTTAGTTCAGTAGGAAGGATTTTTTCTATGTGTGAATAACAAAATTTGTATTTTTAAATACTTATAATATTTTATAATATTTAATATAAAAACGATGGTATTTCGTTTAAGTTACATAACTTGGGTTAAAAGATTCATTTTAATTGAATAATTATAATATTGAATTAATATTCAATACTTAAATTTCAACGAATGTGTTTTTCACTTTAGTAGTACTCAATTAGATTTTTTTGACAGTCTCAAGGAAATAAAATAGATTTAAAGTTAATTTTGAAAATCTTGAAAATTTTAATTTTTAAAAAATCTCATAAAATATATGCTCTAAATATTGAATTTATAGAAATTTTAATTGTACTAGATTATAAATCTATGTATATGTTACCGGCAAAGTATGAAATCGGGCATTCTATAGAATGCCTAGGCATTCTATACAATGCCTAAATCTAGCCGGCAATGTATGAAATGATTCCTATTTCACACATTGCCTAGGCATTCTATAGAATGCCTAATGAGAAACCGGCAAAGTATGAAATACATCTCAGATTCGTTTTGAATATTGTCATTTGGCAAGACATAAAACTTTTAACACGTGTCTCAGGCTCAGAATTTGTTAGTTGTACATTGCTGTTTGTTCGGAAATGTCAAAATGCTCAATTTTACTTAAACTTGTTCAACAAAAAATTGGTTTTTTCCTGTGCTGCCTGAAAATGGAGGAGCAAGCTATTGTGTTGGAGAAGGTGTCACGATCTACAGCAGGGGTCGGCAATCTATGTCACATGTGGCACGCGGTACAATTCTCAAAGGCACTTTGCACTGCTCAACAAATTTGTAAATTTTTCAATTGTTTGATTTTAAATATTCGTATAGTGTCCGGTTTCATATACTGCATGGATCGCTTTCGGTTATCCGAACAACCCCGTATCCGAACGGTGTCCGGTCCCAATTGATTCGAAAAAACGACTTTCTACTGCAAATTATAAAATCAAAACAGTTTAAAATATAAATAATCAACGTCACACTCTCAGTGGGCCACCGTAAAATTATCAAACGTTGACCGGTCCCGACGATAAAAATGTTGGGAAGAACTGTTATACAGTATTACGTCACGGATTCTCCCCCCCCCCAATGGGGCTACAGATTGGTATTTTTACCATTTTCAGACATAATACATTCCCCAGGGGCTGCTATCCCTTTTTAGTGTGGCACCATGTAGGCGATAACGATTGCCGCCGGTAATTTTCACCCAGTTTCCATCCTTGAGGGAGGTACCTGAGCTCTGAACTTGTTCTAATTTGCCAAAGGCAAAATTAAATTCAGAATTCTGGGGATGTGATAGAATTCTGAAAGAACTTTCAACCAAATACAAAAATGTAACATGTTATGGTATTGAACTTATACATCCACCTTTTTGAACCTTGCCAGAAAAAACAGAAAATTATTTAAAAAAAGGTATTGTAGTAAAAACTTTGATTTTTTTTCCGAATGCCAATATGTTGGCAATTGTAATGAGTGGGAAATAGGATGGTTTCTATCGACTTAGAACTTCTGAAGGAATTCGAATACAAGTATATGCGAAATCACAATTTAGCAATAATTTTTTTTCAATTAGCAATCTCATTTTGTCAGAATAACATTTGTACATCTAGGAATATAAGTCATTGATATAATATCCTTATCATGACCTTTTTTCATACTTTGCCTAAACAGATTTAGGGATTCTATAGAATACCTAGGCATTCTATACAATGCCTAGGCAAAGTATGTAATAAATCTCTTATTTCATACTTTGCCTAAAAACGTCCGGCATTGTATAGAATGCCTAGGCATTCTATAGAATGCCTGTATTTCATACTTTGCCGGTAACATATACAGGAAATAAACTAATTATATATACAGGAAATAAACTTGGTAAAATGAATTTCAAATACATGTTTTTTTCATTAAATATTGATAAAAATGTTAAAAACTCAAAAAGCTATTTATTTCCACATGAAACTGTTTATTAAATCATAAGATAAATAGTTTTATAAATGTATCAGAAAATATGTAAATATGCATATAATTTATTATTTAACTCTCGCCCTAAATCAATTATTTAGTTTTGCTTTTTAAAATAAATCACTAGTTATCCTTAAAGTTTCTGTATTCGTAAATAATCAGTGGAAGAAAATTGGAAATATCTTACTATTCTGAAATATGTGTGTATCTTAATAGAATCATTACATAATTCTAAATAAGTCAAGGCACTGGCCACAACTATAAGCTCGAAGAAATGAATTATCTCGAGAAGATAATAAATAAGATAATTATTCAATTAATATGATAAAATGAACCTTAAACATTAATTTTTATATCGTTTCCGAAAAAAATTATTTTATGCAAAATAAATCCATTTATTCTCATTAAAAATTTATATTGACGCTTAAGATTATCTTACTTAATGACGCGTATTAGACTATTTTATTTAATTTTAGCTAACAGTTTATTTTAAAGAGGGATTTTGATGCCTTTTTAAAAACCTTTATAGTCTTAAAATTTTATGCGTTTGTTTTAAGAGGAAGCTTATTGAATTAAGAAAACATATAAAAAAGTTGGATAAAATATGGGTAACACCAAACGTGTGTGTGTTTGTGTGTGAAAACAATAATTTTTATTTAGAAGAGTTCTCTTCAACAAATGTATTTTTAACATCCGTTTTAAATTAAAAATTAATTTAAAGATGGAGAATTACAACATTAATGTAAAGTTTAAGACAGCTGTTTAACAGAATGTAGTTTAATATAGAAAGGTAGAACATTTATATATATGTAATAAGCTTCAAATTTTCAGATACAAATAAGATATGATCATTTACATTTTCCCCCCTGTTTTTCTGAATAATAGAGGTAGAAGATCATTGGGATTGCATCATAAAAGTACATACTCAAAACAACAAAATTTTTAAAGACTATAAAAAGAAAGACATTCTAAAAATTGACGATTGTATTTCGATGTAAATAGAATTTTCAATAAGTTTAGTAAAGACGGAAGTCAAAGTATTTTGAACAATATGTCATATAATCGCTTAATTCATATAAAATGAAAGAAAACTTGCAAAGGTATTCTTTAAACAAAATTGATTGAAAACGATAATATTACATTTCAGTAATTTGTATTTACACTATCAAAATATTCTTGATCATAACAATAAGAATTCAATTTCGTTTTATTCGAGGGAAAATGTTACTTACCCACAGAATAAGAAAAACCTTCTATTTTGGCTCGACAATGGCAACATAAGTAAACCTTACGTTTCTTCTCTCTTTTATTAATATCGTTTAAGATGTCGTTATCTTCTAAGCTTCGTTTTCTGCCATCCATTGTAAAACAGCGGATTTTCCAATAATGTTTTGTATTTTAGTAGACTATTTCAGGCATGTGCACACACACATAAAGAGGGAATTCTAATAGAAGCGATAATTTACGGCCAAATAAATATTGCTTTGTTTTTATTTATCCTTTATTTGTCTTGGTTTACTTTTTAACGCAACATTTTCTTGCTTTTCAAGAAAATTCTTCACTCGATGAAATAATTTTTATTGCTTCTATGAATATAAAATTTCCTTAATAAAAATAAAATACAAATAATAATTCAATTTTAAATCATATTTTTCATTCTCTATCTATATAGTAATCGATTATTTGTGAATCTCTTAAAAGTCTTTATATAATGAAAATTTTAATTTAACTTCTTGTAAGATTAAATATTATGTTAGATTCAGTTGCTCTAAGATTATAGGAAATGCTGTATACAAATATAAAAATAAGATACGATTAAATGTTTCTTTTTTTTTCTATGTCATCTTAGAATATTTTTAAATTTCACCAATTTCACTTAGTAGTTAATTTCCTTGTCAAAATTCCTTCCAAAATGTTAAAAATTAGCTAAAATTAAGTCATTTGTTACATTCCTTCAAAAATGTATATTACGTAGCTCGACAAGTGTTAAAATAAAGGGAGAAATCCGAAAAAACTAATATAATCCTATTAAAACACTTTTCAGTTTATGTTCAAAAATGTTTTTTAATTAGTTCACAAACCAAAAGTAATTTTTTAATATGTAATGATATATGTTTTACGTAAAATGCAACCTTGGAAACACAGATCAAAATAATACTTCAGAAAACCTTGATTCATCTTTGAATGAGGATGTAAAATCCCACTTGAATCTTTTTCTTTGATGATTTATAGTTTATATACGAGTAGCTATATAGAACTGGACATAAGGAGAAATCTAGCTCAAAAGGCGGGAGAAAATTCAGTTCAAATAAAAAACAAGATTTCAGCTGGAAACGTATACAATAGCTTTAACGAACCAAAACGATGCTGTTACACTTGTGAAAATCTCTTCAGAAAGTGAATTACTTTACTATATAGCATAGATGGAAAAACTCGAAAATCTTGTTCCACTTCAATAATTCAAAATTACATACATTTTCAAGTGTTGCAGGTTTATTGATGTTGCTGATTGCGGTGCATTATACTGTCGAAAGGGGAAAAAAACTTCTTTCCGTAAATTGAAAATAATATTTTTTTCTCATGGTGAAAAAAGCACTAAAGTCGTATTCAAGTAAAATGGCTATTCATCTTCAGAATTTATGAATTCAACTGAAATTCACAAGTACTGAGTCATCCATAATCTAAAGGTTTGTAGAATGAAGACTATTTTGTAGTAATCCTTCGTTTCTGAGCTACTTTGAAATAACAGATTTTTTTTTTATTCTGAAGAAAGAAATGCAAGCGTTTCTGCAATACGTAGCACTAAATAGGGTAAATAAGTTACTAGTGTTACTTTGATTCAAGCAGAACAATTGGAAGCACATTTTATGAGAGGTGAAAGATTTAAACTTATTTTTATCGCATAGGATTACATTTATTAGACGCACCTTACTTTTGGATCTATTGTTATGTTTATTTTGTAACTATAATTTTCTTTTATGACTCCTCAAAAGAAAGAAGCTACTGAGACAGAGCTGTATATAATGGGAATGGGTTATAAAACAATAGGTTGTTTCTTTTAAGATATTTATGTCGAATGTAAATCTTAATTTTGCAACAGTATTATGTATATCACAAAATGTTTATTACCACTCTTTAAATTCGGTGCAGAAAAACAAGAAGGCATTATTTCTTTTTTAAGAAATAAATTCGAATTTTCATCATATTATGGGTTGACAAAACACATAATTTTCCATTTACGAATTTATACATGATAGTATTTCATGTAAGCAATGCTTTGCGATTACAAATACTTTTATTTTCAGAAAATATAAGTTTCAAGTATCAAAATGAGCGGGGAATAAAGTTCTAAAAAAGAATATAAATATATATATATATATATATATATATATATATATATATATAAATGATACCCCACTTTTATATAAATTATTTTATATATAAGTTGTCCTAAGTCAGCACTGTTTATAATACTGTAGCATCCATATTTTTATATTTTACTTTATCATTTTTATTTTTTCGTATATACTTTCTAAAATTTATTGTCTGGTTGTCTTGTAATTTCAACTTTTTTCAGTTTTGATTATTGTTTATTGATCTCTATTGATTATATATATATATATATATATATATATATATATAACACTTTTTCGGTCCTAAGTCCGAAATTGCATTTTGATTCGCTAGGTTCTTATTTGTATTTCATTAGACTTGATCTTTTTTTTTAAAAAATTTTTTATTAATTTTTTTTCCTGTTATGTTCTATATTTTATATAAATTTCTTCCATATATATATGGAAAAAATTTTATATAAAAAAATAGAACATAACAGGGGAAAAAAAATTAAGATCAAATCTAATGAAATACAAATAAGTACCTAGCGAGTCAAAATGCAATTTCGGACTTAGGACCGAATAAGTGGGGTTAAACTAGTTTGAAGGCGCCAACCTTCCCCCTTTGCAACTCGGTAGGAAAGACCAAAATAAAATAAATAGAAATTTAAAGTATAAAAAATCCAAAGTATAAAAAATCCAAAGTATAAAAAATCCAAAGTATAAAAAATCTCATAGAAATATGAAAGAACAACCGACTACTATTAAGCAAAAAAATCTCCCAAAATGTTTAAGCAGAAAAATATCAAAAGAATTACCCAGTAAAAGGATTCTTCCAAAAAGATTTTAAAACTTCTGCTCACAGAGCTTATTCCAGGAGATCCAACACTCTTGAAACCGATGGAAAGCTTTTATATGTTGTGATAAAAATCTAAATTGCACTTAAACGCATCCTTTATACCAGCTTGTAAGGAAGACGCCAAGAAAGATTACATTCAAATTTAGTAGGCTATAACTTGGTGGGTTGTCACAAATGTAGAAAATTGGTTGGTTGTCAAAATGTAGAAATTTGGTTTGGTTGCTAAAAATGTAGAAATTTTTCATATTATAGGATTTTTAAGAAGGGTGTTTAAAAAATAAACTGTGTGAAAAGTGTTAAAACAGAATCTTCACAGCAAAACCACTAAAATGCTGACTTTGAAATTCTATTGTTGTATGTTGGTTTTGAAATCAGAAATAGCAAGACGATTAATGTATTTGTGATGAATATATGTTCTTAAGAAGTTAAAAGGATAGTCATGATCTAAGCAGCATTGGAAGAATTTCTTGATATTATTAAATTTATATATTTTGTTGGTAGTTAAGTTATCATTCCTAAGTAAAAAATTCAAAACAATATTTCTGTAAATTGATAGATGCAAATTGCTGTTCCATACAGGAATTTTAATTACATGGAAACTAAAAGAATCTCTTTTGTCATAAATGTTACAGACTACTCTATTGTCAATAAGATGCAAGTCTAAATCTAGGAATTCAACCATATTAGAGTTAAAATTAGTTTTAAGAAGGTTGAGATTGTCAGGGTAGAACATAATATTTGGTTTGAATTCACTATTTTTACCAAAAACTATTACATCATCTATATAACGGTATAATAAGAAAGAATCATCAAAAATATGATCAATTTCAAAAAAATGTAAATATAAGTTAGCTAAACTATTACTGGCAGGACCACCCTGAGGTAATCCTCTGATCTGTTTAAAAAGATTTTGATCAAATGCTATGAAATTTTCTTGTAAAACAAGATTAACCAGGATATCAAATTTTTCCTTTTTCATTGAATTATGCAAATCATATTTATCATAAATTAAATGTAGAACTCTAATCATATCATCTATATCAATAGAATTAAAAAGGTCCTCGAAGTCAAAGCCGTGCATGGAAAAAACTGTCATATCCTTCGTGACTCTAACAATCTCTAAGCTATTTTTAATTATTGCTGTGTGTTGAAAGCTATCGATAGTATTTTGAAGAAGGGATTGTAAAATCTTCCCAGACTTCGTTATATATGTATTATACCCATTAGTAATACTACGGAATTTTATTGGATTTTTGTGGAATTTTGGTGTTAAAAAAATTCGTGGGTATTTAATAGTTTTGAGATGAATATTTAATCTTTTGTTTAAAGCCAAAAGACGATTATCATCTTCTCTATTGCTGTGAATCGACTTTTGAAATGCATTATTCTTTAAAATATGATCACTTAATAATTTACTATAAAAATATTTACATATTATTGCATAATTAGCAGAGACTTTATCAACATAAGTTATCACGGAATCCTTTTGAATATTATCTATCGATACTTTAAGGTCTTTATACATAATTTCATTTTCAACGCTGAAATCCAAATTTCCAATTTCTATTGCTACAAGAGATCTAAATTGATTGAATGCTTCTATCGGCATTCCGTATTTAATAGCCATTTTAAGGTAGAAAGTATCCAAATCTCTTGTGATTTGTTTTACAACGTTGGATTTATTTTTTGTGATCATAAGTCTAAAGCCAGTACCTTTTTCCATAAAATTTCTCAATAAATCATCTTTTACAATGTCATATATATATATATATATATATATATATATATGACATGATCGTAGCGAGTGTTGAGGATTACTTTAACGATGATCATTATTTTATATGGTTGATGTAATATAGATGTTGTTGATAAGAGTTTTGTTGACGGTTAATCCAGTTTATTGTACACGTAGACACGCACAAATATAAATAGGGACATGAAGAGCGCAAGTAAGACACACGCGCGTATTACATTATGAGGACAAGAAAAGGAGGCGGATTTTCCAGAGTCTCCAATTTTTACATAAAGCGGCAAAAAGAAGTTCTAATTCATATGACTCTAATGAACGGAGCCTAAGATTGGCGGAAATATATCGTACAAGAATGTCTTATGTAAATTTTTTGAAAAAGGCTGAGGTTTTAATTTTTCAAAGATACGATTACGATTAAATGTCGTCAAGTGGGCAAGTCAGTTAATTATTCACGTGCGAGTTCCAAAGGGTAAGAATGCCGCCTATCCGGTGCAGTGGTTAGAGACGCTGACTGCGATGCCGTAGGAACTGGGTCCGAATCCCGGAGAAGATATGTATGTTTGTGTTGTAATTCTTCCTTCTTTCCTTTGTGTTGTAAGCCCCCGTGTGATACATTGGGTTTATAAAGTTCTCAATAAAAAAGAGGGTCAGAACTCTAATACAAATTAAAAGTTTCTTAAAATGAAATTAAAAGAAATAATCACACACACACACACACACACGCACACACACACACACACACACACACACCACACACACACACACACACACACACACACAGATATATATATATATATACATATATACATATATATATACGTATGTATATGCAGGTGTGAAGTATTCACAAACTTCAAATTGTACATAATTACATAACCACTATTTCAACAATGAAGAAAACGAATTAGATGCAATTCCATGAATATATTTTTTTACCTGTTAATTTTACCTTTATTTTTGTTTTAAACAAGATACTTTTTTAAATAGTAAAAACATATTTTGAGAAGAATGGTGCATAATTTAAATGAAATTTTTACTTATAATCTCATTGAAAGTAAATGAAATTTACATCGAGATAAATATAAAGATTCAGTATACAATATGAAACTAATATGAATTATACTGTTGAAAATAATGCTTTGCTTACTACTACTAAAATTAACAAGAATAGAATAATTTTTATGCCTTAGAAGTAATGGTTTCTTGACTTTAGTTCATCTCCATAGAAATATGGCTGTAAAATTAATTTTCCGATCAACTCTTAGTCACATATGCAATTCGAATATAATTTAATTACTGCCATTACTTGTTCTTTCTGATTCATGTAGTCCCAAAAAATATCTTTAAAAGGATAAATTTTTAAGGTTTCGATCTGGTCGAGTGACAAGCCAGTTATCGCAACAACCCATATATGTTTTAGAGTGTGTTACTGATGAACAAGGCATGGAAATGGTATACTAAACCTCCGTGTTAGCTCACTATGATTTGTTATTGACTAAAATTACCCTTTGATGAATGATTAAACCAAAATTTAGGAATGATAATCTAGAAATAGGAGCTTCGGTGGAGATGCAATGGTCAAATAATCACAGAATAATGATTCAAATTAAATACGTTGAGTGAGACTTAGAGGAGAATTACGAATCAGCAGTTCTCTTCTAAGATCACAGATGAGCTTTGATTGAAGAGTGGCACTTGGTTATACAAGCCTCATTTAAGTAATTTTGCAGACACTACACGGAATGGAGTCTAGTATTCGAAGGTTATTGCAATTATATATTTTGCTGATTGTGTTAGTCAAAGACAAAGGATAACAAATCTGCTTTGAACTCTTGCTCATGTTAACATGTCCATATGATTAACAAGAAATTAAATGGAAAATGTAACTAGTGATTAATATTAGTATGTTATAAATATTGTGTGTTAAAATACATTGCAGTACATTAGATACTATATTTATAACTTAGCATTTAATCAAGCCTATTTCTCATTTAAAAAATCAAACGTGAGCTTCAAGTTCTTTAAAAATATAATTTTCCACCATAAACTTTAATAATGTGTATTATTACTGATTTAAGCAAGCTAATAATACTTGATTTAATTCTTCTAAAACTGGTTGAGGCACATGATGATACATAAGGCTTGCGTCCTCATCGTATTATTTTATTTAGAATAATTTTATTATATTTAACCAACTCTTCTTCTCATAGTGAGGTTATTTTTTATTTATGAAGTTGGTTTATAAAAATAGTTTATGAAATGAAGAGAAATACCCCGTCTAATTTAATACATAATATTTTTCTCATGTGAAATTTAAAGGATATATTAAAATATTAAATTTTTACCATGTTAAAAGGATGTAATATTGCTTTTCTTTTAGTAGCTGACGCTGAGTTTTGATTGAGATAAATGTAGCTTGTGTGTGTGGATTTGCCTTTAATCATTAATATTCAAATGCATTTTGCTTGTAGCCTATATTTAGTTCCTCACTTCTGCTTAGAAGTATTACTTCTCAAATTGATGCATAATTTTGTTATAACTCTAGACTCAGAGTATGTAATATAGCTTAGTTGAATAAAATAGTTACTTAGTAGTCTTGTAAAGTTTTGTATTCAAACATTGAAAGCGTTTTAGAAAAATAAAAGGTATCGAAAAGTTACTCATTATAATCAAATTCAAATATTTTACAATACATAGAACTCCTTTATTTAGTATTCAGAGCTTGTAATATAGTTGCTTAAATTGTAATATAGTTGTCTCAGAATTTGGTATTTGGACCCTGGAAATGTTTCTTAAATTCCAAAAACATATTCATTCATTATATTCAAACGTAAAAACTGTATGACTTATATAAACAGTATACTAATAATACATAAATATGGTAGAAGCCAATTTATTTTGTACACTTTGATTTTTTTCAAAATTCTTCATAATCTTTTATTTTTACTTATTTATGAATATGCATTTAAATATAGATGCTTAAATTTTTTATCATGAAACTGAACTTTCTAAAATACAAAGCTGTTAAAAAATGAGCTGTTTAATATCAAAGTAATAAGCAAACTTCGTTAAAGTAACACGAAAACTTTTTTTTTTATTTTAAAATTTTTCATGGTACTATGCAAAGCATTAAAAGTATTTTTTTTATTTTTTGATTAGAGGAATGAAAAACTCCTAAACTGTTGAGAGGCTGTACTGAAAACAAGGGGGGGGGGAAAACCCTTAAAAATATACAACGCCAATTCTGGCTGAGAAGTAAAACACTGAAGAAAAAACAAATATATTGAAGATGCATACAATATGATAAAATAAAATAATGTGTGTGAATAATTATTTCAAGAGTTTCTTAATATAAGGAGATGTATTATATTGTATATTCACTCATTCAAAAAACTGTCCAAAAAGAAACTAAAGACTGGCTTGAGAAAGTTATAAAACTAAAAAAAATGGCCTAGATGCAATCGTGTCACCATAAGTTGTTTTAGTTAAAAGAAAAATTAAATAATGCATCATGTAGTTCAAAACAAACTAAAAAAGAATGGAAATAATGCAAATTAAATACATACTTCAACACGCATTAACAGGTTGTCATAAATGAGTCTAATTGCAAACATTCCACATAAACATTAATTGTATAAATGTTATGAAATATCGCTTTGAGCAATTACTTTTACAAATTAGAATAATTAAACCAATTGATACGATGCCGCAGAGGAGAAAAATTAAAGTTTCAAAAATGTAGACGCATTCTAATTACAATAATAGTTTGCTACGGAGTTTAAGTCATAAGTGAAAACAAGATTTTGAATGAGATACTCGAACAATTAACAAAAATATCAAGTGCCCAAGAATCATTTAATTGCGAATCACTTTATCATAATATTTGTTTGAAGTCTCTGCCTGGGGCAGCAATACACTCATGAAATAAATTAATTTTAAGCAAGGAACGTGTCAGTAACGTAGTTTACATTTCTTTTTCGGCGTTTAGTTTTGGTATTTTTCATTGATTTAATCACAGAAGTGTTAATTCTCTTTACACAAATTACAGATCAATGAACAGTTGAGTATTATTTATTTTTCAGATATGTGCTGCTCTAATTTGTTGATCAATTAAATTAGCTTGCAAATTTGAGTTGATTAATTAAAATATTCTAATTTCAAGATTCATTGTTAATGTTTTCCATTATTAATAGTGACTAACCTCATGAATTGCTTTAATAAAGTAAAGTAATTTATGACTTTATATATTCTATGATACAGAACTCGACTGTAAAGCTAGTACTTAGTTTGAAAGGATCCTTTGAATCAACAGTGCACAGAATTTAAACTATGTAATTTTCTTACATAAAATAAAATAAAATAAATTTATTATTCTTATACATAAAATTCTATCTTCTGTACTTAAATAAAATTTACTTCCTATATTTGTCAGTAAGACATTTAAAACTATATTTGTATGAAAAGAAATGTATGCCACTGCAGGATAAAGGCATTAGATGCCCGAACGAAATCTTTTAATTATTAGAAACTATACAAAGCTTTGGTTAAAACTTGGTTAAAATGTTTACATGATATACATAGAAATTTGGCAACTATATTGTTAATTGTTCAGTAAAGCAAAATAAAATAACTCTGTCGACATTTGTAATTGTGTTGCTGTCAAGTATTTTCAAAAGGTCAATTTTTAAAAATGCAGCTCATTAGTAATAAAATTAGGCTATTTGAAATAATTTGTGCTTTTGTTTGGTATATTTCTTATTTACTTTATTAGCAGATTCCAATTTTATCTGCTGTGATTAACTGCAGACCTAGCTCTTTACTCAGGAGAGAGTATCACTGTTTAGTGTGGCACCAATTTCCCCAATGTAATTTTGACGCGCAGTTTTCTCCCCAGAGGGAGGCATCTGAGCTGTGACTATGCGAAATTGTACAAGGAATTTAATTTGGCAGTAAGCACCCAAGCCAAACAGGCACTCTAGTTATCTTTAAAATGCCACATAATCAAAGAAATGGACGCTGTCGATTTCTTTATATCATGAAAATCCACAGAATTGGTCCCGGGTCGAACCCGCAAACTTGGACGTACTAGGCCAGCGCCTAACCAACCACGCCATCTAATTGGCTCTGTTGTGAATATACAAATTAGAGATTTCTTACATAAAAGGACCTTTGTAATTAACTATAAATTATTTATTTGTGATTAATTCGTACCAGATTATTGTTCATTGTTTTATACTTATTTTTCGAGATTCCTTTTAGGCCACTCAAAACCTTCATTTTCCTAGTTCTTTTTCGAATTTTATAAATAGTAATGATATGCATCACAATATTACTTTATTAAAATCAATTTACTCCCCCCTAAGTATATTTCAATGGCAATTTAAAACTGTTTTTAAAACAGTGAAAACGAGAATTTATAAAACTTTTATCATGCACACACACACCTACCTACACTCACAAAACGAATCCTTCTCATTATATGCAAATAAAGAATCATTTAAAGTAAAAAAACAATCTTATAGACAAGAGCATTCAAATATTGTACCGGTTTTCAATTACTTCAATTGATTTCTTGATTAATTTCCGCATTTTCTGCTATAAGCATACAACACTTTATATTTACATTTTCTTCACATACTAAAAAAATTAGGGTTTCGATAAATTTTATTCGCACTATATATTGTTAACTGATTTTTAAAAAAATCAGGTGTCCTAAGCAAATATTTGAAATTTTTATTCGGCAATATTTATCCTTCAAATAATAGTAAAACAACAGAAGCGTGTACTATTATTTTTATTTATTAAAAATTTTAACGTTTTTAATATTACTGTGTAAGTAAATGTGTACTTGGTTGTTCAACAGGGAATAAAAGACTAAAAACTGAAATGATAAATCTTTCTTTTTTTTTGTATTATTTATCCGGAAATTTTTCTTTCTCTCAAAAAAGATTCAAACAGTATCTTAAACTGGTGGATACTATTTACATAATTTCCAAAAGGTTGATTAATTCATACTAGTACTTCGTTAACAAAATGAAATATATACCCAAATTAAGTTTTTACAGTCTCCACATTAAAATGAGATAAAAAGGATCTGCTATAGAATGAAAGCTTGCATTCTAGCATTTCACACAGAAAATTATTTAAAAAAAATAATAATAGAAGTAATAATAAGTGATACATCTTTGCAATATGATCCTTTATTTATACATTGGTATTCGTTTCCCTCATAATTATAAGCAATATGATATATTTTGTTAGCTCCTAGCATTTTCTATTATTTATAAGGTATGGTAATTACTGACAATTCTTTTACCATTGATTAATTCAACAATGGACATGAACATAAACACAAAACACTTAATCACCGCTGCAGCAATGATTTAGTTCATGTTCATGACTTGTAACAGAACTGTGTTGTTGTTTCATTTGGCAAAATCGGTAATCAATCCAATTACACCAGCTCACTCACTAAAGAACACAGTCTTACATAAAAATCAAAAACTAAAAATTTAAAGTTAAGACAAGGGAGCAAAAGCTTAAAACCCATGCAAAAATTACATAATTAAAACCGTAAGAATCTGAAAGGCAAGAGCCCATCCGAGGAAAAGAAATCTTATGATCAGGTCATGAGTCTACTGCAACATTTCTCAAACTGTGAGGGGGGGGGGGAGGAGGCGCCCCCTAGGGGGTGTGAGAACCCTACTTTGGGGGCGAGAGCAGATCGAAAAGTCGAAAATAAAAGATTATTTAACAAAATTATTAATTTACTGAAAGAAGCAAAATAAAATATTTTCTGACACATTTACACTGATATAATATACCGATAAATGTGTAAGTACAGAACAAGGTATTTGTGTGTGATAACTAATTTATCAATTCTAAGATAAGAAAAGCTTGATAATAACTAGAGATTTTTCGATGGGCTTGTCACATATACGAAATTATATACAAAATTTAATACTTATCTTGATACTTTGTACGGTTTATAATTTCAGTCGTACTGTAGCTTTAGTGTCATAGTACTATTATTGCATTGAATACATTGTTATCGTACAGAAGGGGCGCGATGAAAATTATATATACGATTGAAAATTGGGTCGCAAACATTGAAAGCATGAGAAGCAACATCCAATACAGAAACCAACATCCCCTTTGTGTTGTAACTTAGGTTCAAGGTCCGTGAAGAGCAGTATATGCACAGTGTGTGTTTTAAAAATAGGGTATAGGCTCTTTGTCAATATGACTATTCTGCTGAAGTGTCCGACTAAGCAATCATGTTCTGTATTTAATTTGAAATTAACCACAGCCTCTTTCAGTGTGGTCTACGATAACTAACTCCAATTAACCTTAACATTCTCTCAGAGTCTACTCCTCGATATAATTCATAATTTTGGGCTATATGCCAACATATAACATTTTCTCTTATATTTCATCCAAGCAAATCAAAAGGAATTAACTTATTAACCCATTCATAATAAATTTCAAATTTGCCTGAATTATCCTTAAACCAATTAAAAATGTAAACTTTTCTTTATTTAATTTTGTTGCTATACATTTAGGTAATAAGTTACGATTAAATACATACTGAAATGTTTTGTTTAAAAAATTCATCAATAATTACGTAATTAATTGAGATGAAAAATCAACCCAACTCTGCTGAATTGAGGTAAAGCAATAAAGTGCACGACTTTTGTAAAAAATAAATTTGATGTTTCAAAGTGAAACTGTATTGGATGGTTAAATCTTCGAAAAAATTTATTCTGATTGGATCCAATTTTCAGAGAATTTTAGCTTTAGCACAGGGAGAAAATAGTTTAATTCTTTTCGGCTGAGAGAGCAATGGTGGCGTGCCTTTAATCACATTTAAGAGAAAGGATTTAAATTTTAACGGCAGAGTATAAAGTTAGCGCCAACGAGTTAAATTAAGGAATTAAAATGAGTGAAGCTAGATAAATGAACTTGGGGTGATTCTAGCTAGCATAAAATCCCTTCAGAGGAAAGTACGAGCATAAACTAACGTTTTCTCCAACAGGATCCAATGGTCTGCTGTCAAAACCCGTCAGGATCGAATTTATTTATAAAATAATTATCATGCGGAATCGGAACTGTTTTAATAACACCGAAATATTTAGATTAAAGATATTGTTATCTGAGAAATATGTTGTTAAATTTAATAAATATTTAGGTTAAAACTTTTGCGAGATTAAATACTCCTCTTTATTGTTAGCCATAGGAAGTGTAAATACAACTTTTTTACATATTAAAATGTAGACATATTATTCTACAAAACAAAGAATGGATAGATAATGGGTTTGATAACGTATAGAAACCAACCGATATATAAGTAAAAATATAGAAGTAAGAAAAATGAAAAACTCTTCTGTTTCCCTGAGCTGTCACTGATTTAGGACAATGAAATAGGGTTAAATTTGCTTTACAGGATCCTAACCTTCCCCTTTAGCAGAAAATTTCAACATAATAGTGCAAGAAAAAGTTAAGAAAAAACTTAGATTGAAAAATGGAGTTAAGTCTAATAATATCACGTTTACACATACAGTACACAGTCAAACAGATAAACTAATATGAATGACTATTGTAAAATTACAATGTTTTATATATTGATACAAACATTAATACAACATAATTATCATAACTTAACAAAATTATTTTTCATCGATTATAGTAAAATTATATATATATATACACACACACATTCATACATGCATACATACATGAGTGCATAAATGTATCAGAAAGTATAAAATAACATTTTAAATGTCATCATTGAAATATCAATGAATGAGACAGAGTGTTCTGGTTCAATCTAAGTGAATCAGATAATCTTTCATTACTATGAAACATTTATTAATTGAAAAATGACTGTACCTGACCGTGAGTGGCCGTGGTAGCCTAATGGTTATACTCACATACTTGGGGCCCAAGTGTTGTAGCCTCAAGTCCTGGTGCCACTGAAAATCCGCCATGTAGAAGGGGCCGATGTACGTTAAATCTGTCGAGGCTCCATGTCTTTCTGTTGGTGTGGTAGTTATGAGAGAGGGTGTTAATTGGGTCAAAATTACGAGATCCTTTGCCAATAGCCCTTCGTGTTTCTTTATTGTGCTATGTTAATATAACTATCTCTCACTTATTCTGACCATGAAGTCAATAAAAAATATTTCCTAAAACTGTAATGAAGTTACCAATGCCTAATTGGCTGTTTTACGATCAATAATGAGAATGAGACATTTCATAGCTTACATATTTCATTAATGATTTACTGGAAAAACTTAAGATGTTGTTTCAAAATTAATAAACTGTTGATATTTGAAAATTATTTTAGATCTTATATTGACAAAATTTATTACTGTAAATCATTTTAAAGAAACACAAAATAAGATTTCTTCAATTTAGTTAATTTTAAACTTCAATTTCTGGTTAATTAATAGAAGAAATATGAAGAAAATAAAGGGAATGAATAAGAAATGAAAGAAACTAAATCTATGGAAAGAGAGAGAGGGGAAAAAAGCTCCTAATGCAGTAGAACTTTACACAACTGAAATAGCATAAATGTCCACCGAAGCAAAAATATTTTTGAGTTATGATACCGAGTAAGAATACTTTTCAAAACTGTAGACGTTAGAAGAGACATTGTAAGTAATTGTGCGGAGTTTTGAGTTGTTTACTTAATTTTTTTAAAAACTTTTTTGCTAAAAGTTAAAAACCATTCATAATAAAAGTTTTTTTCTTAGAATAGCAATTTAAGTAAACGAAAGGCCAATTATTTTATTTCAATTGAAAAATTTTTCTTAAAGGAATTTTTTTAATTTTATCATAAATTAAAGATATATATATATATATATTAACATAAAATGAAAGAAATACATGGCATAATAAAATTGATAATACAAAATAATATCACTAACGAAGCTAGAAGATTTAAACCAGATTTCAAGAAACACACTTTAAAAATGATGGAAGAGTCTATTATAGAGGAATTAACTAAGCGTATGTATAACATGGAACAGAATTAGAACTTTAAAATGTAAGAAGCCAAAAGAGTCAATAGACTAAAATGAAGACCTGTTATGATTTCTAAAGCTGTTGCTGAATTAGGACCAGCAAAATTAGGGTTAAATATATTTTATGGATCCTACCTTCCCCTGTTCAGCAGAAATTTTATACATAACAGGAAAACATACCAATATTGAAAAGTTAGGCCTAAAACCAACCACGTGTAATTTGCAACCAAAAGAAAAATAAAATAAAAATAATAGAAAATATGAAAGGAAATGAATCCTAACAAAATACAAATAAAAATAATTTTGAAAAGGAATAATAAGCAAAAACTTACATGAAAAAATGCAAATAACCGGAGAGCGTGAAAAACTGTACGTACGAGAACAATACGCTAAATGATCGTTAAAAATGACGTGTTAAGTTGGTAAAACCAGATGCAAAAATTAGTGGCGCCACCTGGATAGTTTTTATTGTAATTAAACAAAGCAAACAAAAACAAATTGAAAATAATAAAAAACAGAAGGAGAAAAAAACAAAGAATAATACTTAAACTTTGAAAAGGAGAATTAGAGAGATAATTTAGAAATATATTTAAAAATGAAGTTACTTGGATAGTTGTATTCCAAGCAATTATTGCGGAATAGCTTAAAATTATTTTGCTTAACATCATTATCTGTAACTAAATCGTTATTTCTTTTTATAAAATTTAAGATGATATTTCTAAAAATAGATAGAGAGAGAGATGTAGGTTACTTTCCCAAAAAGGCATTTTAATAATGTTAAAATCAAAAGAGTCTCTTTTATCAAAAATATTACTAATTAGTAAATTATTCTTAACAATTAATTGTAGGTCTAAAAAGTTTGCAGAGTCATTATTATAATTGGTTTTTAATAATTTCAGATATTGGGGATAATATTTAAAACTAGGAACAAAATTTACTATATTACTAAAGATGATTAAGTCATCTATGTATCTAAAAAAGTAACAAGAATCGAAACTAATGTTATCATATTCATAAAAGTGCAGATAAATATTGGCTAAACAGTTACTCGCAGGTCCTCCTTGTGGAAGACCTTTAATTTGCTGATAATAAGAGTTATTGTGAAAAATATAATTTTCATACAGTACTAGATGAATAATTGAAAGATATTTATCATACTTAATTAGTTTATTCAAAGAATATTTGTTATAGGCTATTTTGAGAATTTTAACCATATCCCCAATATCTATGGAATTAAATAAATCTTTAAAGTCATAGGTGTGAATAGAAATAATTTTTTTATCTTGCATGTACTTAATGATATCCAAGCTATTCTTAACTATAATCGAATTATCAATACTGTCTAATGTGGATTGAATAACCTTTTGTAGCTTTCTACCCGGAAGTGTAATATAAGTTTTAAAGCCGTTTGTTATAGTCCTAAATTTAATAGGATTTTTATGAAATTTTGGAGTTAAGAAAATATGAGGGAATTTAATATCCGAAATTCGTAAATCTAATTTTTTATAAAAAGCAGAAATTCGATTAAAAATTTCTCTATTGCTAGAATTAGATTTTTTAAAAGCATTATTATTATGAAAATGTCTATTAAGCATATCAGCATACAACCATTTGCAAATAATTGCATAATTACCCGGAACTTTATCAACATAAACAATAATGAAATTCTTTTGTAGTTCTACAATATGATGCTTAAGATTTTTGTAAATTAATCCGCAATCAGTTTTATAGTTATTTTTCAGTAACTCTTTTAAGACATTGCATTTAAATTCATTAAAAGCTTCAATAGGAAAAGTGTATTTAATTGCTAATTTAGTAATGAAGTTGCAAATATCTTTAGAGATTTGTTTTTTATGGCATTATTATTATTGGAGATCATTAATCTATAACTAGTACCTTTTGACATAATTTCCCTAAGAGTATTATCTTCAACAATATTTATATTGCCTGTTACAACATGTTTGTGATGCTCGTTTATAAATTCAGGATAATCCTTACAATTACAAAGAAAGGTATTATTTTGCAAATCATTAATCTTATTATAGTTAAAAATTGAGCTACCAATTTTTTTATTATACTTAAAAGCCTTTTTAATGCAAACATTATTGATAGGTAAGCAATGCACATATTTATTAAATATTTTTGAAAAATTAATGTTATTATAAGATTTATTCATGAATAAAATTGTATAATACTCAGTAGTACTATTTACCAAATCTTTATCTTTTATATTGAATTTATGAATGAGAAAATTAATAATATCTTTAATAATATGTAAGGCATGGCAATCTTGAAAATTATGCTTATCGAGGATAACTTTAGTATACTTGATTTCTTTTTTGTTCAAACCAAACAGGAAATATTTAATATGTTTAATGTTAAAAGACTTTTCAAAGTTAATACATAAATCATTAATTTTAGGAGCAATCTCAACTGGTAGTTTACTATTTCTTTTCTTCCTTTTGCCTCTTTTTATTCGCTTAACTTTTATTACATTATCACTATTATAAAAATATTCCTTGTTATTATGTTGTTGAATGCTCAGTAACACATTTTTACCAAAGTGTATGGTATTCAGACCATAAGAATATATAGTGTTAAAATATTTTTTAATGAAGTGGTTCTCCCACCACAGTCTATTTTTAGCTTGTGGGACTATTCTAAGAATAGAAATTTCAACATTTTCAAAGCCATGTAGATGAAAGTGCTTGATTTCAATTTTAGAATTATTATTGTTATTATATTTGTAATTTTTGGTATTTGATCTATGGAGGTTTAAACGAATATTGATATTATTGCTAGTTTGGCCAACATATTTAAAATTACAAATTTTACAATTTAACATATAGATGCAATTGAAGGTCTTACATAAGAAAAAATTAGAAGTATTATCATATTGTTCCATGTTTAACATTGGACAAGTTTTACATCTACTATTATTGCACTTATTATAGCGAAAATAATTTATGTATTGATCTTGTATAGTATCATAGTTATAATTATAATTGTGGAAGTTAATTTGTTCATGTAGGTTTAAAGGAGAAGGAACATAATTGTGATTATGTTTAATCTTAAAGATGTTGTTCTCATATTTATAATTTGAAAAATATTTATGCCCTATGAAATCTGAATTCCAGAAAGTTCTAGTCTATATATATATATATATATATACAGAGAGAGAGAGAGAGAGAGAAAGAGATAAGTTTGGAAATCTTAACCGCAAGTTATTTTAAAAACAAAATTTGTTACTCTATGCAAAAGATTTTAAGTTTATTATAGCATTTTTTTGCTTATGTAAAACAATTACAACATCTGTTTAAAATTCAAAAACTAAAAGAAACAAATTCCTCATTCTTTTTTGTTTCTTCAAATTTCAAAGAGATTTATTATATATGTATTTCACAAATGTCCATGCACGAGTTGAATCCCTGTGGCCGAGTGGAAGCGTATGACGCTTCCACCCGGGATTCAAATCCCGGTCTGGGCAACGTAGACTCAACCTTTTAACCCTTCAGTGGGTTGATAACTGAATACCAAGCCCGCTTGGAAACTAGACGCTGGGGCTTCGCGTCAGACTGACTAAATGACTGGAATATCTGTTCATGCACCGAGGTGCATGAACAGATGTTCTGAAAACTGAAATGGAGACAGTAAGCTTTAACCTTCCAATAGTGTTGAGAATTCTCTTACGAATTCTTATTGTAACCGCCAAAAGGAGTCTGACCTCTTATGTAAGAAAAAACTTTGTTTCTTTGCTTACACTCTGTATTTCCGAATGTAGCTCTTCATGCTCTGAAGGTGTACAGTCCTTATAATACTGGTTAAAATAAATCGGTTATGTTTTTTCTGAATAACTTATCGCGATCCTATGATCGCGGGTGTAAGAGTGTTCCAGTAAGAAACAAACATTTCTGAAGTTAACCACTTTTATTTAGCCTTTAACAGTTATGAGAATTTATAAGGAATAATAAGAATGCACACTGATAAGCAAATCCGAGGACCAATCAAACTTATTTATCTTACTATATAAATATAATCACTTATCTATTATCCTGAATACTCTTGCCTCCAAACTTGATTAATCGTCAGCCGTAAGGTGAATGGCTTCCTTTTCATTGATCTTTCCTTCTGGAATCAATAATAATAAGTGCGATCACCGGTCGCTCGCACTATACTTTCCACTTGGAATCAATTTTCAACCATAACAACCTACTCCACGACTAGCACTCAAATAGAAGCTTGTATTTGCATAAAATCAAGTCCTCTCTACGGAAAGCGAATTTCAACTAAAATCACAGTTAAAAAGAGTATTTTATCCTAGAGGATTAGTAGAAGACCGAATAGAACCCGTTACAAACTGATCTCCATAATTGATGCTTCGCATTTAATGTCTGTGTTTATGACAATAAAAATGGGCTTTTGCGCCTCTGAGTTTGAATTTATACAAGAGTTATTATATTACTCAATAATTTTTTAGCTGACTAGTATACTAATAGAGTATAATATTTTGGTAAGATATAAATAAATGGATGTGTGTGTGAGCAGGGATTTTGTAATTCAAATAAAAAGTAGTTTGGAATCAAGAGAAACAAATTTAAGGTCACATATTGCACAAATAAAATTTTAAAACTTTTTTTTTTTCAATGGAGCTGCGCATTGGTATTTTAAACCTTTGCAGACCTAGTACATTCCCCAGGAGCTGGTACCACTTTTTAGTGCTGCACCACTAAACTAACAACTAATTTAACAACTAAAGTGATATGTTTTATTCTTTACCTAACTAAGGCATCAGTGCTGCCAAAAATAAAACGTAGAAGATGTAGAAGTGATAATGCTATGGGAAAATGCAAAAATTAATTTTAATATTTTTCGTTTTGTAAGTTCAAATAATTATCCCGTTATTATCCCATAAGAAATATTATCAAATTTTATTAACAGAGAAATTTTATAGCAAGATTGAAGTATATGGCACTAAGTAATTCCGGACTTTAAAGAAAAGGGGGTACTCCTTAAGTCAGAACGATGAAGGCTTTATAATATTTCGATCCATAAACTTATATTTCTTCAAATAGTGAAATAATACATGCAGTTAGTAGCATATAATATAAGCTCTTTTTACTAGAATTTACTACTTATAAGTTTTTGTAACCAAGATATAAGAAATTATTATCTTAGTTGTATTTTCAATAGAATTAGGAACGCAATACATGAAGGTTACATATATTTTTAGATTAAAATGTTTAAACCAAACTATTTATTTCGTTACAGTGCAAAATAATGATCAATTTTAATATATATTACGAGTAAAATAGGTTTTATCTTTCGGTAAATAATCATTATAAATACAATGATCCAAAAAATTTTAAATAATTAATGTTATGATGGTCCTGTATAGTTTTAAAAATCTATATGAATTTCAGAATATAAACTTAAATTGTGTACAAAATGCAAATAAAAAAAATATTTTAAAGTTTGATTCATTGGGTCTTAAGATTTTTGATCATTTTCTTGTAGTTCAATTCTAATTCTGTGTAGCCCATTTATATCGAGACATTATGCTACTTTTAGAGGATCATGAATTGTTATCAAGTTTGGAGTCTTTCAAAATAGACTAATAAGGATTTATTTCCGTTGATTTTGCAAAAAATACTAAATACTAACTATCAATTCATACTAATACTAATTACTATTCATACTAAATATCAATTTCCCCCAAAATATACATTAAAGGTATTTGTGAGATAATTAACAATGCAACGGCTTCAAGGAATAAATTTTCCGGTAGTGATTAAGGATGCATAGATCTTCAATGCACTTCGTTTTAGCAGCATTTTTATTGATAAAAGGTATTTAGTTAGTATTTTTTAGTTAAAGGATCTATGTGTAGATACTCTGCTTATATATATATATATATATATTTCTTTTTTGGTTTGTCATGGTTCCATGTTCTTGGTTATTCCGGTCTGATCTTAAGATTCTTGGGATTTATTAGTCTTCTTTTTAATTATTTACTGCTATATATATATATATTATACATGCACTTTTTTATTTATATATTTAACTACCTGTTGTATAGTTTGTTCCGCATTTTCTAAAACATTCCGGTATCTTAAAATCAATCTAGCAATTTAAAATTTCTATACATTGATCGTTCTTTTCCTTAAATGTGTTTTACCAAACTTTAACCAATTTTATGATATAGGTGAATGTGAAATTTAAATTTAGAGTTAGTGTAAAACTCTAAGATAGGCAAAGATAAATTCTTATGTCTGAAAATACGAAAGCGAACGATCTGTAAGCCTCAATTGTACTTATTATTCTCCCAATAAAAGATTATCTACATTTTAACAGTCAAAATACATACATTCTCTTTCATGTATAAGATTTTTCCTTTTTTTCGTTTCAAGAGATTTATCTCTGTTGCTTCATCACTATCGGATATCTCATATTTCATAAGCTCCTTAAATAAACAAATATGCAACTTCACTATAAATTCTAATGTTATTAAAACAATGTACAATGTAAAATTCGATCTTTTGTTTAAAATATAACAAAATGATTGCTTATAGAACAAAACATTAAACAGATGTTCGAAATGTTAGATAATGGAGAGGAAAGGAAACCAGTAAAAGACAGGTGCTTTTATTTATAAAGTAAATAGAATCTCTCTCTCTCTCTCTCTCTCTCTCGTAAGCAGATTTCTACGCTACAGAAACGCCATTAATCATTTTCCGAAAACCATATACTGGGTAAACTGACGTCATTTGAAAGTACTTCACTTTCATGTTATACTTGAAAGATATTTATTCATATATGCTAAGAGAGGAGGAAGTTAAAGACAGTTTTGTGTTCTTTCTTTCTAAATCACCAAATGCTGCACTTGGGCTGTAAATCTCTAAGAAAGATTCATGCTAAGCTCTAAGTATTTGTTTTATCAGCCAGTCCTGTTATGATAAAGTCAAATGACATTTGGACTAAGTGACGTAGTATATAAGTTGTGAACTTCTGGATTTTTTTTTTAATCGGAAGCTTTTATAGACATAAAGGGAAAATAGAATTGTGTTACAAAAATAAAACGTTTTTCCAAAATTTATTACTCATAATACACCAGTCCTTTTTAATTCCTACTATTAGCTCACGCTGTCCCTATATATTCATATATATATATATATTGTTCAAATTTTCAATCGTTAATAAAATACTTTCTATTCATCCAATCAAGTTCAAATAATTTTTTAACCTTGTAGTGGATAACTTCATCTTAATACAGTTTTTTCAAATATTAATTCATTAATCAAATTAAATTAATTACCTGTTTTCAACGCCAACCTAGATTCGTCTCCATTGTTATAACAGTGTAACTGCTAAGGCAATGACAAAAGTTAGCGTCGAAAACCGGTTTTTTAGCCAAACTAGCAAAACCGGGTGTGGATTGTTACAACAATGCAAACAAATAATGCTCTTTTTTCAATTCATACTATTAATTAACTCTCTCCCTATACATATATATATATATTTATCATGTTCACAAATTTTCAATCGTTAATAAAATGCTTTCTATTTATCCAAGTAGGAATTGACTTAATTTTTTTTCTTATGTTACTTGTTAGATATATAACGCTAATGAGTATTAGGATAGAAATGCATTATTTTTCGTTTAGTTTTATTAAAATTAAATTATAACTTTTTATTCTAAATAAAATAGTTTGAAAGAATATAATTACCGTATAATCCGGTGTAAGCGCGCACTTTTAACACAGAAAAAGATCTAAATATACGGGTGCATGTCATGCGCTAGATATAAAAATGATAGCTATAAAAAAAGAGAGGAGCATTAAAAAATCGGATTTCTGCATGTATCGAAATACTGTTTATTTAAAAGAAGTGAATTACCTTATGAATTTTAAGGGTTATAGGCTCTAGAAACATTCTATTTATTCAAAACATCTGGGATAATACCTAGAATAAGTGACTTCAAAACATAAGATCACTGCACATTCATATTTCAGGTTTCTTTGTAAGAAAAGGCGACCGCGAATATACCAAAAATTATAAAAACACAACTTTAAAGTATTGGTGCGCATTATATAGGTCGGAATATAAGGAAAATATATTAGTAGCACTATTAATAGATTTAGAATTAATAAAAACTTCAATTGAGAATAAATTTCTTTAAAGATGTAACTTGGAAAGACGACGGGTATTTAGCAAACTAGGAAGCATTAAAAAAATTAAGTTAATTCCTACTTAGGTCAACAAAGAAAAATTTTATTTTAGTTACTTTTTGTTAAATAATTACAATTAGTAAATATATATCTTGCTAAATATCTTATGTAAGTAAAACTTTTTTTCTCCCATATAAAAATAAAATTATTTAAGAAAATTTAATTAATGAATATTCGAAAAAACTGTATTGATATCAAGTGTCATCCACTACAAGTTTAAAAAGATGTATTTGAGTTTGAGTGGATGAACAGAAAGTATTTTATTAACGATTGAAAATTTGAACAAGATATATGAACACATATAGGGAGAGGTGTGTGAACTAATAGAAGGAATTTAAAAAAAGTAGTCAAATTCAATAAAAAAGTTATTTGCTGTCCCAAATGAGTTACCAGTATAGATTAAATTGCATTTTTATTAATTCATCAATCTTGAAAGGAGTTGATTCTCAAATATGTCGTGATTTTTATAAGAAATTAATTCCGAAAACGATTTTTATTGAATTATTTTCACACTAAAACAAACACATTATGTTGCACGTCTAGCAAATTGTTTTATTCATTAATCTGGAAATTCCACTTGACAAATTTGCATATTTATCCCACAGTCGCAATTACCTTCATGACAGTTGCATTCGAAACTCTCGATTTTTGCACCGACGAATACAATAAAAAGAAAATTAATTACGAGGACGATGGGACAGAACTGATTTCCTTTTCACCCGAGAATAATTTGTAATTCTGTCACAATTTGGAATTGAGTGGATATTTCGGATGTGGCAATCTTTATGGAAGTATTTAGCGATAATTAAAATGAATATTTCCTTTTATGAATGAATTATTTCGCTTGAAATGCATGTTTTTATGGCCGAAATAATAATAAACAACGAATGAATAATTTCGATTTAAAGAATGATATATAACCATGAAATGTACTTATACGGGAAGGATGCTCTAGTATATTTACTTATTTCCTGATATAATCAAAAATACATTAACTATCCTTATTTACTTAAAGTTTCATACAAAAGTCAAATATATTCTTGTTGCTGAAATATTGATAAAATTCATACTTTTATAAAAACAAGAAAAACTTATTGTGTCGCTTAACTTTTATACGTTGCATTAATTTTATCAAATTTGAAAGGAAAAACTCAAATTAGTAGGAAAAGAAAAACTGCTTCCTTGGTAATGCAGAGTTGAAACATTTATTAAAGTTTAAAATTATAAGGAATAATATACAATACTAATAACTTAATTAGTTTATTTATAATAAAAACAAAGATTTTTATGATTAATACCCAAAACAGCAACTTTATGGGCTTAAATATAAGAAAATATTAATATATATTTAAATATTAACACAGTAAGGGATATAATGTAACATTGTTAATAATGTATATGATCACGAATGACACACAAACACACACAATGCTCTTCTAATTTATCTCCATTTCCTGGTTTGTTTATTTAATGTTTTAAATATGTATTTTAAAAATAATATGGATTTTATAAAATGTAGATTTATTTAAATACGTAAAAATGAAAAAGCACAAAACTGTTACTTGCAAATGGAAATCATTATGCGTTCATAATAATTAATAAGGATTACTCCGTTTTGAAACACATACAGACATAAGTTACATACATAGACATTCACATTTAAAACACATACAAACATTTGCTGAAGAACAGGTGAAATGGTATTGCATGATTATTAAGCATGTAAATGCTTAATTTCCTTCATAAAAAACATTTTTATAAGTGATGCGTGTGTGTGTGCTTAACTACATATATATTATTCTATTTTTAAAAAGTTTAAAAAATCAAATTTATTCTCTGATATGTTTTTTGAAAAAGTTGATAAAATAGAGTTAAACTTTAGTAATTCATCAATTACCATCCATTCAAAATGATAATCAAAAATACTCTTTTAAATTATGCGCTGTGTCACAAGTCTATTCGAATTCTTCTTACTTGGAGAAGAATGGGTCTTTAAAATTTAATCCATTGAAAGCCTTCCTTCGAAGAAGAAGATGTAAGTATGTAAATTGACTTGTATATAGATTAAAATTTCGAGTTATAGAGAGAGGTGTTAGACTGCTACGGTTAGCAGTGATTGATTAAACGTGAAGTGAGGCGTTGATACTTCGTAGCTGATTATTGTAATATTAAAGTTGACGATTTGTCAATTAAGAATCAAATTAGATTAGGTCACTAAGAATAAGAAGATATTGTCTAGACGTAAGTGATTTAATTATTTAAAGTCTTCTCGTTTCTCGTCTGTCTCGCTATTGTTTTCCAAATTTGCTATTTGGGAGCATTTCTTAACTTTGGTTAATAGAATTCGGTTGCTTGTCATAACTGAGAATAAATTGAATTTGTATTGATTATGGCTAATCTTTCTTCCGACCTTTCCACACTAAGGGATGAGATAGCTCATCCCTTATCCCTTACAACTGGAAATAAAAAAGAAATTTTTCAAATTACTTCAACACTACAGCATATTGTTTATGGATCTTGAGACCTTTCTGAACTAAATAAATGAATACAAAAAAATAATAATGTTTACCACATGTGCATAAAACCAGCAATCAAATTTGTTCAGTTTAATAAATAAATCAAAAGTAAGATACTGTCGCGCTGAAGGATAACTGAGTGAAAAATGAAAGATTTTTGTTTCTCCCAAGTAATCAAACATTTCTTTGAACAGTTTAAGAGCCTTTGAAAGTGAAAAAAATTCAAGTCAGTTCTGACTTATTCTGGAAAATATGATTGAAAGGTCTCTAAAGAAAAGACTTGAAATGCTATTTCGCATCTCTAGAGATAGATGTAAAGTCTTCTGAAAATCTATAAAAGAAGATTTGAGTTTCCTTCTTACTTTTATCCTTTCTTTCAATACATATATATTTTTTTTCTTTTTAAAATCAGACGCTTGGAATAAAGGCCACTGATTCTCAAACAATATTTTCCATTTTTTTTCCATTTGTTTTTCTCTGGTAGTTTCTTTAAAGTAAGAAAATCTGTCAATACATTTCAGAAAGTTAAAGATGCCTGACTGGATAATTTAATTGGATAATATAATATACAGTATTTTAGTTTCAATTCTACAGTTTAATATTTGAAACAATAAAATGAACACTTCGATGCCTGATATCCTATAAAATAATCTTACGTAAAATACGACAATTTTATTATTTTAAGACACTGCTGTGTTACATTATCAATCGTATACTATTTTCTTATAATATAATATAGTACTATGAAATAAAACATATCTTGGGATTCTTAATTGCGTGTATTTGAAGTATTGTCAAAATTTCTATTTAAAACTATATAGTCACCCATCCGATAGAGTGGTTAGTGATACTGGCTGCTGTGCATCAGGACCTGGGTTCGAATCCTGGAGAAGGCATGGTTGCTTATAAATACACTCTCATGTCCATAAATTAATGATAATGTAGAGTCTCGCAGAAACGAACTCTAAAATAAATATATCACTTGTAAAATGACTACACACATCTTCAAGAATCATATGCAAATTACAGGAAGCCATCAGAGAGAGAGAGAGAGAGAATATTAACGTCGCACTGATTAGCAACACGAGGCCTTTTGGCGACGGTCCGCGTAATTTTGAACCATGTTCAAGTGACGCGGATGACACCTGAGCTGGCACCCCACTCTCCTAACAACCACACCACACCAACGGGAGGACGTTTGAGCTCTCGACAGATTTAACGTGCATCTCTCCTCTACACGGCGGATCTTTAGTGGTACTAGGACCGAACCCATGACATGCTAGCCATGATCCGATGCCTCGGCCACCGCGGCCACACCATCAGATGACACCGATAGAACATCACAATGGCGGGAGTGTATGAGGGGGATATATAATGAATACTAGAAAAGAAGTAAACTTGTTCGCGCTGGCATTTTATAAGCCTTTCAGTTCAATAACCGCATAGTTATGACACAAAAAACGCATTTGGATGATTTTTTTACATGATCGAATTATTGGCCGTCTGGGATGTGCACGTACCCAGCTGGAAGTTTCCGAGGAACTTCGAATCTCTAAGTGTGTTATCTCCAGGCTTTGGCAACGATTCAAAGATAATGGTAATGTGAGTAGATGTTACAACACAGGTCACCCCGGAGTTACAACGCCGAATGAGGACTGGTATTTGGCAGCTACTGCCAGACGGAGCACAGCATCACACAGACCTGTTTCGACAGCGCTCTTTAGCCACTGGCGCTACACTTTAGAGACAGACCGTGTACAGACGCTTAAGGCAGATTGGTCTATATGCTCGTAGATGTGTTCCACTTACTGCAACTCACTTTCATCTGCGGTTAGCCTGTAGTAGAGAGCTTGAATTTTGGACACTGCAACAGTGGGTTTGTGTGATGTTTTCCGAGAGACAGTCTGATTCTTGCCAGCCTTTGATACAGAGAACGCCAGGTACTCGTTACCACCAAGAGAATGTTATTGAACGACACCGTTTCGGTGGTGCAGAATTGCTCATTTGAGAGGGGGGGGGGTTATTCTGGGTTCCCAAACTGATTTGCATGTTCAAATTGGAACGATGACAGGCCAAATCTATTGGAAGGACTTTCTGGAACAACATGTACGTTTGTTTATGGGTGCCATGGGCGCAGAATTTGTATTTATGGTCGATAACGCCCGTCCTCTCTCTCTCTCTCTCATCGTGCAAACATCGTAAGCGAATGCATTCAATCGGAGGATATCACCCGTGTGGACTGTCAAGTATTCTCCCTGGATTTGAATCAAGTAGAGCATGTGTTGGACATACTTGGCTGACGAGTCGTAGCTCACCAACTACCTCCTGCATGTCTACCGGAACTTCATAGAAAATTGCTTGATGAATGGTGTAATATTCCCGAAGATCAGATCGATAATTTGATACTCAGCATGCCTAGGCGCAGTATGGACTATATTGCATCGTCTGGGAAACATACTATGTATTAACCATAATACGAAGCATGTAATATTGGTTTTTGTAAATAGGAATTTTTTGCAATTTGCTCCAGGAAGACAACTTTATTGCTAAAGGGAGACATTTTTAGATAGCACCTTTTTTGCTCTGTAACGGGTCTATCCGCGAATCTTCTTCTAATCCTCTTGGGTAAAATTTTTCTTTTTAACTACAAGCTCTATTGAAAAACTTACTGGGTGAAGCAGACGAGATTTAGGTAAATGAGTACTTCTATTTTTGTTTTGGCATTAGAGTACGCGATGATGGTCGAGGGTTGATAGTTGGTGATTAAAAATTGATCAAATTGTGAACATAATTACTACCGGAGGTGGTGTTGTTAAGCAAGATATTTAAAAAGAATTCAACGTGGGAGTCATCAGCGCTCTAGTATCAGTTAAGTACTTTTATTTATATGTTAGTTGAATTAAATATATACGGTTGCTCTTCCGGGTTTTTTATTGAGTGTATTTCCTACTTTTAATTGTGTTGGTTGATTAAGTGAAGATAGTAATAAAATTGTGTTTAAAAGTTACTATGGTTGATTTTTGCTCGAACCCCAAACAACAACAACACATGGGTTGTTACAGCTCTTTATCTTTTCTTCAATAAAAAGGTTTTACAAATAAGTCCCATTTGTTTTGCTTCTGACTGTTTCTTTACCTGAACATGCATTATCATTAATTTATGGACATGAGTGTATAAAGTGCTTTTGTGACATGGGGGCACTCTAAATAGGTGGTGAGCAGTAAGTCGTGAGGTTGGTAGAAGGGAAAAGGAGGTGGTAGACTTCTGCCTCCAGGGTGTTCTTTCTTAAAATTGGGATGGGACCCACCCAAAACGTAATGCCACCTGCATGGTACTCAAATCTTCGGATAACGACAGGAATACGTTTAGCCCATTGTTGCAATGAATTTCGAGGTCTCGATCTGACACAGTCAGACAGGTGGCATTAGCTACTACAACAGAATTGTAAGAATCGCTTAAAATATTAAAATTAAATGAATTTGATCAAAAGAGGAATACAACTTTTTTTGGAGATTGTTAAAATAAGGAAAGGTATGTGAAAAGAAGAATTATTTTACGATAAGAGTAAGAATAAGGTTAATCTTCATATTTTATTTTACTTTATTATTTATTATCTTGCTTGAATGGATGCCTCATTTCTCATGATTGTATTAATTAGATACATAGCTTTATCAAAATATATCAAAAAAGAAACATACGATAATTGATATTATATGTTAGGCGCATATAAGGCTTATAAAATAATGCTTACAAATGAATAATGTCAATGTCAAGTAGAGTGTCTGAAATTCCTTTGATTTTGATCTTCAAAATAAAGTTTGAGAATATTTTAACTGAACTTCAAGCAAATATTACCTGAAAAATCAGCCTTACTAAACATCTTCCTGGGTTTAAAAATCGAATCCAATTCCTAGTTTTAAAAATATCTTATTAACATTGACATAAAACTTATAAGTCTAGAACTAAGAATCGACAGTTAGTCGATAAAGTTTCAAGAGTATAACCAGAAGCAAGTTGCTCTGATTTGTACAGTTTTACGGTTCTCAATTCGTTCTCAAGACATTGATCTTTCTGTTTTTGTCGATTATTATAAAATACAGATCCCTCAGGGTTTGCTAGGTCTCTCACTGAACTATATTTTTACTTCTTGATTAATTTCTGCGAGTCTTTCTCACTCTCCGTTTGTTCGTTTATCTGATCTTTCAGTGTAGAAAAATTTGAAATTCTTGTTTTTGGAGTACAATAATACAAAATTTGCAAAAAGAAAAGTTTTAGTTTTTGATGTTTTGCAAAGTTTCTTCAGCGATTAGTCAATTAGTTTTAAGAATTAGTTCGACCCTTACACTGCATAAATATTTTTCTTCTCTCAGACCACAGTTTCCTTATTGCACATTTAACTATTAGATGGAATAGAAAAATTTAAACACTCTGAAGAGCTGAATATTTAAGAGGAAGGCACATTGTTAGACAGTTATAGATGCATCATAGTATTATCAACGATTCAAAATAAAGCGTGTTTTACTTTTTTAAAAAAAATTCAGTTAAACGGTTACAGCTTTTCACTGAAATCAAAGCTGTATTAATGTTTTTACTGAAGCGGGAAACATTATAGAAAAAGGTTTTCGTTTAGTCATTCATTATTGAAAAGTTTTGATAAGATTCACTTTTGTCATTCTAAACGGAATAAATTCTGTGAAATAAATGAAGAGTTGCCTGTTGATAATAAAGCCTTTGCAGGCATGATAAGTTCCCAAATGTTAGGACCTTTTCCTGGTAGCGCCATCTAGTGGTGGCCATCGCTACGAAATTTGGACGCATGAATAATTTTAATTCAAATTCTCATCGTATGCTAAATATTGCCGTGATTTGATTTCGTCGAGAGTAACAGGGACGAATTGATACTCAAAGGACCTTTTACATGACACATAATCATACGAGATGCATGCTTACGATTTTTGCATCAAGAAAATCTATCGACTCCAACGGGATCGAACCCGTAACTTGAGTCTTACGAAGTGGGCATGCTACTTCGAAGCCAACGAGCCGACAGAAATTTACTTAAATTTCTGTATATTTAGTGAGTCTTAACCTTTAAATGCATATGGCTACAAATTTTCTACACATTCCAGTTCCATTTAATATTATTCAAAAACCTAAATGTGTGCGTTTCTGAACGCATGTTGATTACTATAGATAATAAATTGTGTGTGAAAGAAAAATACATTACTTCTTGTATAATATATATATATATATAAAGGTCTGCCACAGGGTGGCCCAGCTAGTAATAGTCTGGCTAATATCTATTTACACTATTGTGAGAATGAAAAAATTGATACAGACTCTTGTTACTTTTTTAGATACATCGATGATCTAATTATTTTCAGTAATAAAGTTGACTTTACTCCTATATTTAATTATTATACAACCTACCTGAAATTAATAAAAACCAATTGCAATATAGAGTCAACAAATTTCCTTGATCTAGAATTAAAAGTTGAAAATAATATGCTAAAAAGTAATATTTTTGATAAAAGATACTCTTTTGATTTTAATGTTATAAAAATGCCATATTGGAATAGTACCCTTCACATTTCAATTTTTAGAAATATCATTCTAAATTATATAAAAAGAAATAATGATTTAGTATCTGAAGAAGTATTGAGAATTAATAATTATAAAAAATTCTTTCAAAGTTGCCTAGACTATAACTATCCAGCTAATTTTATAAATAAATATATGTCTTCAAAGTAATAGCTATTTAATTATTTTTATTTAACGTATTCACATTTCTATTTAGTTTATAGTATATAGTTTTCTTATTTTATTTCTCAATATATTTAGTCTATAGTACATAATATTCTTAATATATTCTTATATTAAGTTTAGTTACTAAAAATATATATAGATGGCGCCATTATTCTTAGTATTGCTGTGTTTTTTTATGCATTGAGTCAGTACACTTGTGGAATCTGTATACATCGGGTAAGATTAGAGTTTCTTTGCTCATTTACATTATTGATAATTATGGTTATATTCATTATTAACCTCTCTTGCAAATATTTTTGTTTATACATATTTATATTTGTCTATTTCTTCCGGATTCCTATAGTAATTTAATATTGCAATTTCTATTCTATTGCTGTTATATTCACCCACGTGGGTTTTAGGCTTTTGCCTTAGTTTATATTGGGAGCTATTGTGTCGAAAAAATTTCTGCTGAAGGAGAAGGTTGAGATCTCACAAAACTTTGTTTAATCCTGTTTCACTGTCCTAAACCAGTGACAGCTCGAGAAATCATAATAGTTTTCCACTCTAGCTACATTTCTCTTTTTTGGTTTGTCATGGTTCCATGTTCTTGGTTCTTCTGGTCTGATCTTAAGATTCTTGGGATTTATTAGTCTTCTTTTTAATTTATTTACTGCTATATATATATATATATATATATATATATATTACAAAAATATACTAAAAATAGTTATATACCTAAGATAACTATCGTCATAATAGGAAAGATTTAGCCACAGAAATACTAAAAGCAAACTCCCAGCCTTAGGAACTAGGAATGCAGGTTTAAACAAAGTTTTCTGGCCAGCCAACCTTCACCTGAATTTGCCAGTATTCTGGGCCATAGGGAAAGCAATAAATTTCTAGAGAAGTTTAACTATATTATAGATAAAACCATAATCTATTAATGTAATACTATAATGTTATAGCTTTTAATAATTACTAAAATATTTAAATCAAAGCCAAACTAATAGACTTACCACGTGAATACATATTCACTTCTTATGGACAATAACAGTAACGCATATAATTATTATGTATTGAGAAAGTAGCAATGTTACAATATATATACTTTTAAAATTTCTATATTTTATTTTAAAAATTTATATAAAATAAAAAATACCATCCAGACATAAACGATTAATTTTTAATAAAATATATTATTACAAAATTACATAGCTAGAGGCGCCATCTATCTATAAACTGTATAACTGAAAAAACTTTTTTTATTTAACTGTTATATAATATTTTATAAATTTAATAGGGTAACTTAGTTCTATACAATGTTTAATAAAGTTATTAATATTTAAATATATATTAGATTTATCACTAACTAATACCTTGTTACGATAAATATAATTCAAAATAATATTTCGATATATTGAGATGGATAAGTTAGAATTCCATGAGGGAACTTTAAGAATGTTAAAATTAAAATCATCTCTTTTATCATAAATATTGCTATGTAATTTATAGTCCTTAATATATAATGATACATCTAAGTAATTAGTTGTAACAGGATTATTATTAATTTTAAGAAGCTTTAAATATTCCGGATAAAAATTGATATTGGGATTATAATTATTATTTTTACCAAAAATAATTAGGTCATCTATGTATCTAAAAATGTAATAATCATTATTAATAATATAATTCTTTTCGTAAAAGTGTAAATATAAATTAGCCAAACTATTGCTAGCAGGGCCACCCTGAGGTAAACCTTTGGTTTGTTTGTACAGAGAACCATTAAAATTAATGTAATTTTCTTTTAGGACAAAATTTATTAGAGTTCTAAATTTTTGTAAATTAATATTAAGGTTATAATTTCTGTAATTATCCAAAATTACCCTAATTACATCATTGATATCAATAGAGTTAAAAAGATCTTCAAAGTCATAACTATGAACTGAATAAGTATTTTTATCTTTAAAAAAATCTATAATTTCTTTACTATTTTTAATTATAGCTTTATTACATTGCTTATTGATGAATTCTTGCAAAATATTGTGCAGCATTTTACCTGCATCAGTGATATAAGTTTTAAAACCATTTGTTACTGTTCTAAATTTAACAGGATGTCGTAATACAACTTTATTTCAAAAAAAGCTCTGAATATAATTTTTTGTAATTTTTCTTTATTTTTTAGGTAACCTATGACTACATTCCAGAAAAAAATGATTTTTTAAAACTGAAAACAAAAATCATGCATTTAAGAGTTAAAAGTATCGGTTAGTGAGAAAACACTTTAGAAAAATGTATTTATAAAACCACTAAAATCATTTAAATTTTTGAGAGAAAAATAATCACATTGGAAAGTAATTTGATGTGAAATGCCAATTAATGGATTTGAAGCCAGAATTATATTCAGAGGATTATAATTTCTCATTTTAAATAAATATTTAATTTAGTATACAATTTGCTCTGAGTTTTCATAAATCTAAATCAAAAATAAACTTAAAAGACATTTTAATGTGATTTAAATGACTCACTTAATTCAGATTTATTTTAAAAATTAGTAAAATTCTAAGCAATTGTATTAATGAGTGTATTTTAATTAGTAATTAAAAATAGGAAATGCACATTAAAAATAGAACTAAAACTCAGTACAGAATCTGTTGCAATAAAAATACTTATTTTTTTCTTCTACAGTATAAACTATAATGCAATTAAAAAAACAAACAATTTAAGTTCACGAAAAATGTCTTCATATTACTCGGAAAAAATTTTATCTAATAGAAATAAGCATTATGAGTAATTTATTTTGGATAGAAAATAATGGTAAAAGCATTTCTACATAACTTATTTGTCTGTTTCTAGGTTTTGACTTACACTTTTACTTTAAATGATTTTTTTTTAAATTTAAGTTAGTTCAAAAATTTTTCATAACAATCATCACATTACACAACTGTAAAACTAATCTGCTTTTAATTTTTTTTTATTCTTTTGCCGTACGTAAAAGGATTTTTTGATTAAAAAAGCTCCATGAGAGAGAAGAAACGAAAATGAAAAAAAAAAGGGAGATAGAATCCAGTAATCTCATCGAGAATTTAAAATTTAAAGATTACAAATACCCGTAAACAAATATCTGAAGTGAATATCGCATTTTCTTGCTAGATATGCAGAAATAAACTGATGCCTTAATGTGTTTTAGTAGATGCGGAGTAAGTCTTGTGAAATAATTTTCCCCAAAACTGTTTTGCTTATTCACAAGAGACTAATAGATACTGATCTTTTAAGAGATTTTTCCCTGCTTATGTATATCTCAAATTCATTGTTCAAGGCTCGGAAATAAATTCAATACAGGTGGAACAAATCCCGACCCTCCCCAAAGATCCTTTTCCATTTCGGCTCACGAGAATTTTTTTTTTCATTAGTACCATTTAAAACTTAATGCGCATGGAAAATTTCAAGATATCAAATGCTTCATCCAATTTTTTAAGCATTGCTTTCCTTTCTTTTTTTCACTAATGCATTCAAGAAAGGCTTGCGAGCTTAGACGTACAATAATTTAAAAAGAAAAGAAATAGAGATAGAATACTTAAGTTGTTTATTGGAAAATAAAAGCCCGGTTTAATTCCAAAATTTTTTGAGGAAAATTATCGATATATAAAGGCTTTATATTTTAAATATAAGTCTGGAGAAATTGATATTGCAATGTTAATTCTCAAAACAGCATGAATTGAAAAAAAAAATCAAATCTTGTAATTCAAATATTTATGTAATAATACTTGATCATTTTAAGTGCATATTATTATTTAATTTCTCTTTTATTTCCGAACTAAATATATTTTTTAAATAATAAAAGTGCATTTAAGGATACAGATAAAATAATAAAAGAAAGAATAAATTAACTATACTTTTGCGAATGAAATAAGTTATTTAACATAAGCTTTAAAATGATTATAAAATGCCATAGTATATATGTATATATATATGGGAAAGTTAGTTTATCATAAAAATGATTAAGCCCCGTTTTTTTGTTAGTTTAAAACCTGTCTCCAATCAGCAGTGTTTGCAATACTACAACATCCATCCATTTTTTTGAAGGCCTTGTAGTTGAGTGGTAGAGTATCACGCTTCCATGGTCACAGGTTTGGGGTTCAAACCCTTGGCTGAGCAAGGTTGACTCAGCCTTTCATCCCAAAACTGGGCCGATAAATGAATATCAAGCTTTCTTGGGAACTAAACACTGGGGGTTTCACGTCTGATCGACCAGCTGTCCAGAATATCTGCTTATGCACCTCAGCACCCAAAGTTACGAAAACTGAAATGGGCACCGAAGGCCTTGGCATGCTGTGGGCTGTTGCACCACTGAGTCTCTATATAGTTTTTATCTATCTTTTTAAGTTTCTAAGGTATCAGTGACATTTTTCATCTTTAGTATTCAAGACATTTCAGTCTATTAAGTAATGTTTACTAAAAATTATATATATATATATATATATATATGTACAATTGTTTGTGTAGTTCGTATATTTTCTAAAACTAATTAACAAGTGATAGTGGTGATTAATTAGGTTGTGCAGTTTTATATTATTTGAATAAATTGGTAGTTGATTTAATTCTATAAATCCAATTGGCTGGCTTATTAAGTAGTATAGATCTGTTTAATGTTTCACGGTTAAAGATTAACGAATGTTTGAAAATTTGAATTACGACATTGCTTTGAAAAATATAGTTTTATTTAGATTTAATTTATTTTAATTAAAAAGCCTAAATAAATATCAGCTACAAGTTTTCAAAAAGTGTCTGATTCATTTCAATGTTTAAAGTCTAAGGCAAAGGTGTATCTTAACTATTTCTTCACAGTATGTCTAAGTTTATTTTGCTTTTTTATGACAAAACATTTTTCAGGTTTTTCAAAGAATTATCTCAGAGGATAGTGCTGAAAGCACAATATTTAATATAATAATTTCATTTACCTCAATGCATAAAATTCTATATATTTAATAATTAAGATGCCTTTTTTATTTAAAAACCAATGCAAATTAAATAATTTGTGTTTCAAAATAAGGAGCTTTAAATTAATAGTTTGCATTGGGTAATTATTTACAAAGATTCTTTGTCTTTGTCGTCTTCACTTCATATTAGTCTGTTTTATTAAAAGGATTTTTTTCAGTTATTCTTTTTTTAGCCATGTCTATAAAAATTCCTTGTCACAACTGGTTTCTTTTTTACAACTAAAGTATTATCATAATTGTTTGTGACAAAGTCAGGTAGGTTTTAATTTCATACATAGTTTTGAATAATAATAAAAAAAAGAAGTGGCAACAATATTTACGGTAAGTATAATAATGGTCTATAAAAATTTATTATTCTCAAATGACTATAAATGAGACACATGTTTAGTATTAAATTCCCTTTTATCACTGCTATGGCTCACTAATTATTATGAATTTTCATATAAGATGCTCTTGTGACAAAAATTAATTACTTTTCATCCGTAAAAAAGCGTATACAAGTATAAAAAGGAAATTTTGTTTGCAGAGTTCTTCGATAATTATTAACATCAAGAAAAAAAGTTTTGTTTCTCAAAGTCTTTACTAAAGGCATTTTAAGAATGATACAGAGAGGAAGAGTGAATAATAAAGAGTATTTTATAAATTCATCATTAAAAGCACAATCCATAGAAATAATGAAGGTCAGAGTAAAGAGTTGGGCGCAGTTGGGCTTGACACAATGAATAATTGGATATCTTCTTTAGTCAAGTGAATAGAAATCAACTAAGTTTCGTGTGACGTTCAAAGATTCATAACTGGGAGCTTTTAATGAAGATAGTTAAACTCCATTCTAAGCAACAGTCATATTTTTTGTCTTCTACTTATACTTTTCCTCTTTGAGTATGTTAACATTTAATGAAGTTTTGCTTCGTTCAGTCTTTTTCATTCGCGCGTGCCTTTTAGTGTTGAGCATAAATTAACTTTTAGCAAATGGCTTTTTACGATGAAAATTCAAAATGTAATATTTCGTGTTCTACATGGAAAACGCCAAATGACATCAGTTCAAGATAAAAAAAAAATCTTGTACTGAGAAAGATCACTTCGAATGATTTTGAAATTTAATTAATTTAATATTTTGCTACGTTGTGTGTTATCTGTTAATATATTTAAGTAAAATATTCAGTAATTTTAAGAAACTAAAAAACTTCAATAGCATTAGTTTTTACGTATAATTCAAGAATAAAATTTTCTTAAATAATTGGTTCTAATCTGCTTTTCTTTTTCAGGATACAGAACAAGAACTAAATAGTTCTTTTTATTTAACTGAAGCCTTTAATATCAGCCTTTGAAAGAGATAACTGAGGTAAATCTCTTCCTAAGGGAAATAATCAACTGAGAAGTAGTGGAAGTATATTTCATATCGTGAATTAATTTCTAAATCAAAGTCCAGACTAAATATTCCAGTGTAATTCAACTTAAGCTATAAGAGGATTTGCAATAATATATCCTACTCACGGCATAAACTCAATTTATCCTGCATCCCTTTTAATCCCTCCTCTTAACTCGGCTATTTCTGAGATGAGTTATATAAACAAAACTCAAAGCGTGCATTTCATTTAATTTTTCAACATGTACGCATGCATAAGCCATCACAAATTAATGTAAGCTGCTTGAAAGGAGTAATGTCGAAGAATAGAATGAAATTATACTAAATAAAATAATATAAACTCGAGTCGACTCGGTGACTTAGAAATAGCGTGCCAATTCGTAAGCCTAAGGTTGATAATACAATCCTGGCTTGACTCGATGGAATTTTTGGATGTGAAAATCGTATAGACACGCTTGTCATATGATTACGTAGAATGAAAAAGATCCCTCCAGTATCAATTTGGCTAGGGTAATCTCTGCAAAATTAAAGCCATGGCAATATTTAGCATCCGAAGATGATTGATTTAAAATTAATTCAAGCGTCAAAATTTGGTAGTGAGGGCCACCACTAGATAGTGCCACCATGAAATGGCTATCACATTTGGGGACTAGCCAAGTCTGTAAAGGCTTAGTTGTCAACATTCAGCCCATTAGGGAAAAACATATATAAAAACTCAAGTTAACCTCCTAAATTGAAAAAAATTGCATTTTAGTTATTGTTTACAGCTTCAAAAAACTAATGAAACAATTTTTTATTATATATTCTACTATTGAAAGAAGAAAAAATTTCATTGACCATAACTTTTGTTCTACTATTAACCACGTTTTACTTACACAGATATTTGATTTGATTCTTATTAATTCATTTAAACATTTTTTGTCAAGGTATTGCAGTTTTCATTTGGCTATTAGCAGAAAAAGGACCACAAGGAAAAATCAAAATAACATATACGTAATATAAACTTCCAAATACTAAATATTTTTCTTATGATCTTGAAAGTAAAGTTTGAGAATATTAAAAACTTAAGACGAGGGAACGGAAAAATCCGTTTACTGTAACGTACTTGAATGACGATTTCAAATGACTAACTTAGAGTAAAAACTTCGTGATCAATCAATAATAATTAAATTTTTTAATAAAAGTATTGAAGTGTATTGAATTTTTCGGGAAAAGATCTAAAACTCTTAGCATTAGTATTCTAAATATTCGTAATGAATTTTTTTTTTACTTTTTTTATTTGATATGAGAGAATAATAGCATATATATTATAAATATATTACACGCTGCATAGATGAAAATATGCTATGAATGACATTTTTAAAAACTGTTGCTAATTTCTTTATTGTGATGCTAATTCTAAACTTTCAAAAGTTTGTTAGTGTGCCTTTAAATTTTTATTTGTACACCTTTTAAAAAATAAACAGGGTTATTTGAATTTCTGATCATAAGCTTTATTAACTTTGATATGAATTTAAAGTATAAAACTACATAACTGACACATTACACATTAGAAATTTTAATGAATACTATTACTCTTAATATGTGATAATATGTTTTTTTTTTATCCCCGAGGTTATTTGTGCTCTTGTAAATAACACCAATTTTTTATGACCTTTGGATAGATAAATAACTAAAGATATATTTTCGATAATAGCCTTGGGGTAATTTGTGCCACCTGCAGCATTCACATGATCTTAGAATAAAAGAGAAGGTTAGCAGAGTTCGGAAAAAAATGTAATTCATTACCAGTCAAATAAATCACGCGTAATAACGCTACTCCATTAAGCAGAAGAATGTTTCTTAACCCCAGCTTAAACTTTAATTTTTATTTTTAGAATTTACTTAAAATAGCCCTTTTTAACCTGATACTCAAATAATTAGTATCAAGACTGAAAAAGAACGAAACATAGTTTGGAAGGCTTTTAAGTAAAATGTATAATAGTACTACATACGGATTAACTCAGTTCTCAAACTAGAAGTTAGGAATAAAGAAAAAACTAAAATGAAAGTCAGTGTTTCTCTTTTTTAATATTTGTGACCCACTATTCGGTCATAATTCTTATCGTGTCTCCTCCTTACAATAACAATGCATAGAATTCAATAATATAATATACTTCGACGCTAAAGTTACAATACGTCTTTAACCTCCCAAGTGCCCCTGGCGTATATAAATGTCTCTCACAGCCAAAGCGTTAATTGCCCCGGACGTATTTATACGTCTTTCCGAAGTACGATCTTTTATGTGCACTGCTATTCATGTGGGACGGTGTCTAGGGGAAGGTTCGATTTTAATGTTAAAATAAGCACGCAGAGTTAAAATAACCTAATTTATTAAAAACACAACTAAAAGATTTACTATCTACAAGGGGTTTTAAATAATTCGAGATAGCACCATACCAATTCCGATAACACGTACTCTTTCTCAAACAACGGAGAGACCGATTTCCTCTGACCTGCCTTCGTTCAAGCTTTGGTGCAACTCCCAGTTTCTTTTCTGCCACCTCATAAATACATGATCTCACCGTATCGCGCAGCTAAAACTCACGTGGTTTCTATTAGTGGTGCCATCTCTTACAATAAAAATCAAAAGAAATAAGAGAAAACTTGCATTCCTTTCCTACATTCATAACATTATTTCGAAGGCCTTGGAATGCAATAAAAGAATCATGGCAGTATTTATTAAAGATTCACTAATTTCAGAGAATTTTCATATTTTTATATATATATTCCTTCCCTCCCCCTTCCAATACACAAAGTACACGAGCCTTCGTAGAAAGTTTGTATTGGGGAGCAAATCACGTTAAGGCGGGAGTTAAGGGATTAATTATAAACCATACAAATTATCAAGATAAGTGTTATAATTTTAGTATATAATTTTATATATAACAAGCCCACGGGGGTCACTGGTAATTATTAAACTCGTTCTTAACTTAGTATGGTTAAACTAATTATAAAATGCATTGTGCAATACTGATACATTTATAAGTGTATTATATCAGTGAAAAAGTGTATTTTGTTTTTTTATTATGTTAGAAAGTATTCTGTTTGTTTACTTTCAGTAAATTAATAAATTTTTAAATAATCCTTTGTTTTCGACTTTTCAATATGCTCACGTAGTAAATTTTTTTTTTATGTTTGCTTATATTTTTTCGTGTTAAGTATTGATAAGGATATCAAGGTAACAGTGAGTAATGTGAAAGCTGTATAATTTGCATACCATATGCTTTTTTATAGAATTTTACTTTTATAGCTGTTAACTAAGCGATTATAGTTTTTTATTATGGGGTGAGGGTGGAAGAAACAATATGACTCTCAACTAAATGATAAAATATATACACCACTTTGAATTTCATGTGTCTCAATCTGACACTGTCGATTAGGTGGCATTAACAACAATACAACAACAATCATATTTAAACTTAATTTTATATGTGTGATAAAATAGTAATCATATTAAATAGGAAAGCTCATTTTTTGGCTTAATTTCTATAAGCAAAAAGTTGCATTTAATAAAATATATTTTTTTCCTAAAATAAATCAAATAGGAAGAAAAAAAACTCCTAAAGAAAACAAAATGTCTTCCTTTTAATTTATTTGCTTCAAACATATCCAGCTATTAATTTGAGCTTCCTTAATCTAGATTAAACCTTTTATTTTGGTATGTCTTCTGAATTTTTAAGTTTAAATCATTATATTCTGGGTTTATAACTTGTATAATCGATTTCATGTGTCTGAGAATTATCGATTAAAACTAAAAAGTGTATTTCCCTTCTGTTAAGCTCTTTAACGAAATTAAATGAGAAGTCTTCCTATATTCAAGTCTTTTCTGCATATTTTCTGCAGCATGTGAAATATTGATTATGTGCAAAATGGATAATTTTTTTAATGCTAAGCATTTGAGATTGTGTTATTGGATAAAACGAAATGCAAAGGAACATCTCCTTGAGTACTTCCTATAACTAAGAATATTTCTTTAATTCACATTTTTGAAAGCAAGCTAATTATTTATGCATAAAATATATATTTTTTTACTCATTAAATAATTTATACCCATGAAAACTCTTTTTATATTTTCGAATTTTACAAGTTTGTAACTATTACCATAAACGCACTTCAGGAAAATACATAGTTTCCGTATTCTACTCATTTGTTTATCCATGTTATTTTCAATAATTTAGTTTTCTAAACATTCTGTGATATTGTTTATTTTATTCTTAATTGACATATTGGAATATACAAAGGAACATTGTTTAAGCATTTTTAGCGAAATACAACAGCAGAAAGCAACTCAATATTATGGATCTAATAGAAAATAAAAAAGACGGAAACTGACAATGTGAAACGCTTTTTGTAAGAAATAAGCTACTAACAAATTAGAAAAGTTTTATTTTGAAGGAATAGAATAAATGTTCCCACCATTATTCTCTATCCAATAGTCTTCGTATTTGTTCAGAAATTTAAAGACCTGATGATACGAGTTTTGATGGCGTGTACTGAATCTATGTTTTAAAATTTCAAGAAATAAGTAATTATATTCAAATGTACCAAGTCCTTAAGATGAGATGGGCTATCATGAAAGGTTTTCCATTTAAAGCAAACTTGCGGGTTTTTTTTTTCATTAATGTTATTGAAATTTTTTAATTTCCATTTGTTATAGAACAAACCTGATAACAGATGAGAAGGATTATGCAAAGTTATTTGAAGTTGAGCTAATAATAATAATAATAACATTGTCAGATCATATTGCTGAGCCTTTTATAGTTGCTTCTGGTGAGTTATTTTGAAGATTACTTTCAATCTTCCAAAATTGATCCGAGACCTTGCGGACATTTATAAGGACTGTATCTTTGATTTAGAGACTCTCTTAGGGGATCTGAGATAAGTAAATTCTTTTTAATTGTTTGTATAGTTGATCTTCTCATTATAAATAAAATATCTTTGAGATGTATTCTATGTTTGTTTTTAATTGTGTCACTTCTACACCTACTTCCATGTCGGGCTTAGATAGAAATTCAACAAAAACAGAATCCTCGGAGTTAATTACATAAATTCTGGAGAGTTTCATCATAAACATTGCAATAAAATTAGTTAACTTTAATATGTGTATAATACATTATCTATACGAACAATTACAAATAATATGTATAATTATAATTATGAAGGTTACTTGAATTTAAAAAAATAACAGTAAAAATTATTCAGCTTATATTTTAGTTCTAAAAAACTATTTCTCTCAAGATTTTTTTTAAAACTAATTCAGTTGTTCATTACATTAAAATGAAAAAGGAAGCTACAGAGATATCCTATAATAATTTTTTTTTAATTCAAAGAACAATATATATATTAATATATGTAATGAAATATCATCCATACAAACAATGTATACATCAGAAGTCTAACAATAAATAAATAAATATGTATCAAATTATTTTATATTAAAGGTTTACTTTCAAAATTTTGGTCAAAGTTTTAAAAATTATCACATTGTAGTTAAAAAGTAATTGTTCCTATAATATTTATCTTTTTTCTTAACTAAATATTAATAACACTAGATATATGTCAATAAAGCAAGCCCTTATTTTTACTAATATTTGAAAAAAATAAATTAACGTTCAACTAAAATATCTTCTCCAATGTGTATCGAGATATTCAAACTTTCAAACCCCACCGCTGAAATATGCCAGAAAAAATGAGGGGGGGGGGGAAATTTCTTTATATCACAAAAAATTAATTCTCCAATATTTCTTTAATTTTCCTAACACTACAGAACTAAGATGAGGGCGAACTGCCAAGTAATTCTTGTCAAAACAATCCCTTAATAATAATTATTAAATCAACAGAAGTTTCATTGATTACATGTTCAACTTTTTCGTACAGAAATAAAAGATAATCAATCACATCATCTTAGAAGAAAAAGGGCTTGAAAATACAGGTTACAGTAATTTAATCACTTATATTTTCAAGGAGACTGAAGTCCTGGAAAAAATTGTTTCTTATGTAATTGGTATCTATTCAATTGATTTTATTAAAACTGATGAATTAGATAATTTTTTAAGAATTATTTTTACACAACGGCAAAGTAATTGTTCTTTTTGTGTTACAGTTAGACATTTTTTTATAAAACAAGCGAGCGTCTTCTTTTAAAAAAATATTCCACAGCTCTTTTATCTTCCATTAAAGAAAAATTCATATCCTACAAAAATAAATCCTAAAACAAACCTTGCTGAAGTTTTTTAGCTTTTAAAATTTTTTTTATATTATACTTTCAGTTCAAGAAAGGAGAAAAAGTTTTTATTTCAATAAAAAAGATAGCTATACCACTTTTTATTTGAAATTCAAATTGTCATTTTTGGTTCTATGCCAACTATAAGTATATTTCGTACCTTTCTTATTCATAATTTTATTGAAAGGGTTTCACATTTATCTCTTAAATCACTTATTGAATTTTGCTTTCAATTTTTCTTTTTTAACTCTCACGTAATTTAATAAGTATTTTGGAAAAGAAGATTAAATTTGTTCAATTTAAATCTATGTAATAGTGTTCCATGAACATTGAATTTAATTCCAAATGATGTATTACACATAACTGCTAGCTTATGGCTCTTTTATAAAAAAAAATCTGTACTTATTATATATGCTTTTTATATTTTTATTTCAGAATTTTACCGAGGTATAGAATATTTTTCGTAACCGAGCACGTAAATTGATTTCAACATACCAAAATAATAAATTTCTTTGTATTTCTTATATACTTCCAGGTTTAATATAATTCTCAAAATTGTTATGTATAATCTAGAGAATCTTCGATAACTTCAAGACTTGTTTTCCAAATTTTATGGAGTAGAACAGCAAATAGTGGGCTATCCCCTTCATACGACTTTTAGATTGATGTCATCCAGAAAATTGGCTTTGTTAGTCAAAGTTTGTTGACATCAACGAACTTCTTTTGTAGGACAAAAACGATATTTGTTTTGCGTATTTTGTAAACAATTTTTGACTTTTGTGCTCAGTCAAATGGATGAAATTTTGAAAAACAGTTCGTAGGATATTTTCTAAAGATTCTATTCAAATAAAAGTATCTATTTTGCGTTATTTCAACTGAAATCGAAAACGAAATGTAGACAAAAATATAAGACACAGCTAAGACCAAATTTATTCAATTTTATACTTGAATCACATAAAATTAAAATACCAAAAAAAGTTTTTGAAAAAGTGGATGATGCTAGCATTTAACCAAACACACGACCATTAAAAGACAATTAAAATTTATTAAAAGTGACAATTTAGGAATAAATATTAATTATTAAATTAGTTTAGTTGTTTTCTAATACTATTTTAAATTTTATTATAAAAAAATTAATTTCACATTGTTTTCAAGTTTCTTTTAAAGGTCCTAAAATTGTGTATAACCAATTTAAAATTAAAGCAGCTATTCATTAAATATCATTAATTTAGCAATAATTTATTTTTTAATTAAAATTAAGAAAAGTTAAATCACGTATTTAGATTAAACAGTTCAGATTATAAAGCATTTCGATATAAATAAGAGGAAACCAAGTTAGATTTATAATGTTTCTAATTTTGGAATACCCGAAGTACTTTAAACAAAGAATATGTGTAAATAACATGATGGCATGACAAATTCAGTTTCAGAATTGCAGCAGCTAGTGTGATGTTGAAATAACTCCATTAGAGGATCAAAATACTTAGAATATGTTTCAAACTACTGCTCAGAGCTGAATCAAGAATTATTTAATCTCAGACCTACATGGTTATTTTGAATAAAATCAAATAATTCAAGTCAGACGTTGACACAAAATTTGCATATGTATGTTTCAAAAATGAAAAAAAAAATCTTTTTAAGTAAGTTTATTTAAAAATATTTTACAGGAAACATTCACATACTTGAAGAAGCAAAGCCAGAAGACAATTTTTTAATACAATAAACTTCTTTTCTTATATTTAAAAAAGGACTTTCAAAGAAAAACATCTCAAAATATAAATTTCATAAATAATAACCTTTGGTGAAATCATGAAATTATGCCTGAATCGTAAGTAATATGAAATAAGGAATATTTAAATACCCATGCACTGAAATTATTAGAAAATATTGCTGTGAAGTTATGAAGAAGCGAGGGTAATATCAAGCCACGAAAGCAAAGTAAAGAGGCTATTAATAACAGCTCTTGACAGAGAAAGAGGAAAGCAAATGTTTTATATCGGATCTCTTGCAGCGAACCTGCTTCTTAGATAAGTAAACGGTAAGCAAAGTAATGAAAAGCTTCTCATAATTACAGTTTACTTTAAAGTGAAGAAAGCTAGGTCGCGGTTGCAATCTTTATTTACGAAGCAGAAATAGGTAAACACAAAATAACATGATTCTACATTCTTTAAAATGACCTATCTTAAACAATATATATCATAAAAGTTTAAAATTGTGCAGTTTTAGCTAAGTATTTAGCAAGTTTATTCAAACGGGATAAGATTTGTTAGTGTTATTTTATATTTATATATTCCAAGTTTAGCATATATATATAGTATATTAAAATGAAAAAATAACAAGACAAAATTATACAACCAACAATGCTAAAAGATAGAAACCAGATTCTAAGAAACCTAACTATAAAATAAATGGTGGAAATGAATATTGTACTAGATTTAAATAAACGTATGTATAACGGAAAACAGAGTTAGAACTTTAAAATGGACGAAACCAAAAAAAATATGGGCTAAAATGGAGACATATTATGATTTCTAAAGCTGTTGCTGAATTAGAACAACCAAAATTAGGGTTAAGTATACTTTATGGATCCACCTTCCCCGTACAGCAGAAATTTTCGTCACAATAGAGAAAACAGAGCCATGTTAAAAAGTTAGGCCTAAAACTAACACGCGTGTATTTTGCATCAGACAGTAAAATAAAATTAAAATATGAAAGGAAAGGTTTCTTACAAAGAAATGGATATAAAAAATAATTTTGTTAAGGAAAAACTAAGCAATAATATATATATATATATATTATGAATTTTATTATGCCATGTATTTCTTTCATTTTATGTTACTATATATATATATATATATATATATATATATATATATATATGTGTGTGTGTGTGTGTGTGTGTGTGTGCGTGTGTGTCAACATTTTAAAATTTACTTTGTTATAAGAAATTCAGTAATCATTTTGCACGCAAAATATCTATTTTGCGTAAAAAAAATCAAAATGCTGCTGAAATATCATTTGGTATTAGATATAGCTATATTTATCATATTTTTCAAAAGAATAGCGTTGTAACATTTATATTACGTATAAATTAATGTAATACATCTAAACTTTCAACCAAACATTAATATATGTATTATCAAATTCTTATTTTTTATCAGACACTGAAATAATTAAAGAATTATAGTAAGCTATAATTATTAATCTGAATTGCGCAGTTAAATCGCATGCTTGATGTTTTGCAGTTTGCAAAATATTCCGAAGATAACTATTTTTTAAGACGTCAAAATTTTTTATTTGTTATTGAATTAATTTTTCATAATCTTGAAATTGAAACAAGATCTATCTGAATAATAGCTTGCATTTTATGTTAATCTTCTACAATCGCAGTTGATTGCAAATGTAAGGCAAAGATTTTGAAAAAAAATATGAAAAATTGCATCATTTTGTGCAAAACTCAATTTCTTTTCCACTCTTACTAAGCAACCATTTCTAGAAAAAAGGAAACATATTGATAAAAAAGGAAACATCATAGCTCCATTTGAAAAAATAATTACAATTACTTCAAAACGATTTTTTGTAAAATTAAAACCTAGATCGATCTTCATTATGAAACCAAACTCAGAGTTTCATTTCCATTGAAAGTAGTAGCATTAATGGTCATAGCTGTGTCTGGTAAGATAAAAGATAAAGACTTACATTAGAGCTCCACCTCTGTATATTTATTTTCATAAGAACAATTCTCTTCTGTGTGCTTTCAGACCAGGAAGTTTGTTCGTCCACAAAAGCTGAATTTAAGTAATTGTCATTCGAGTAAACACGATTAGATCCTTGTATCTCTTAGGCGTTTCTAACAAAGAAATCCCGCTGTACGAAAGTTGAGCTAACCCAAAAGATAACGTAAAAAGACCATTAACGATAGATCGACGATAGTAAATAGATTCCTGATGTGGTACTTTGCTGAGAATGTTTCATTTCTTCGTCAGATTATGCACAGGAATGCTTAGTTTGATGATTTATTCTACCGTTAAAGATTGAAGCTACTCGGTTGTGAGATAACAACGCTATTCAAAGTTTTTTCACCCTTTTCTACACAAATGCTTTGATACAAAATTGTTTAGGGAAAAGTATGCTTTAGAAGGTTTGAAAAAGGGGAAAATTGTGCTTATTATTTTTTTTATTCCATACATTCCTTGAGGAACAGTAACTTTTTTTTTTCAGAATTAAAATTATTTAAGTGATTCTCTCTCTCTAGATAAAAGGTTTCCAGTTAGTTTATTAATAATTAAGAATTATATGCACGTATATATTAATTTTTAAACTTTAATTAGAAATTAAATACTTAAGGTAAATAATTTTAGACTTTTTAAAAACAAGTTCTGAATTATAGCATTTTTTAATACATTTAATAATTGTATAAATTTCTTTTGAAATAAGGAACCAAATACAATTTATTTTAAATGAAATAAATTTAAATGCATTGATTTTTCATTTGCGATTAATTTAAAAAGCAAAAAAAAATTATCAGGTAATTAATTTATGTTATGAATAGGGGTTTGAAGGGATTATTTTCAGTAGAGAAAATTTTTTAAATAGTTCATGGAAGTAGTCATTTACCATTGAAATGACTAAATCTCGAGTTATATCCTTTGCAAAATTTATCAGCTCATTAAGGTAATGACAAAAATAAATCGAAGTATTTTTTTCAAGTTTACTTTCAAAAAAGTAGTTTATCTCTGTAAGTACTGCAATATAATTAAAATGTACAAGCGCTAATTAATATTTTCGAAATCGTTGTTAAAGTTTATGTGTGGTTTGCAAATATAAAAATAAATAAATGTCATTCATAGAAATGGTGCGTTAAATAGAATTTTAGTCAAATTATTAGTTTTTATGAGTCTTTTGTTCTAAGCTTCTAGTTTGCTTTTACTGTTTATTAGTATTGTTACAAAGACAATTGGGAACACAGCAGACATTTCATTCTAATTGATGGTTAAACAATATTTTCTGTCATCTTCTCCCAAGAGTCTTTGCGAAGCACGGAAAAATACCTTTGTTTTTGGTTTAATGAACAAAATATTTATCTCACTTTTCTATTGAACCACAAACAAAGAGAACATTGTATAATTTTGCTATCAGGAGAATTCTCTGGGGCCCTGTCCTTTGGGAAGATGGGATTTCAAAACGACACAAAGGTTTGGAAGTTATGTAAGCAATTACTTTTGCATAAAATGTCCTGCAAATATCTTTGATAAAATGCCAGACAACTATCACCTGCACAGAATAAATCTAATGCATTTCGGTTTACTTTGATGCATGGAAGTATTCTATTCCAGAAAAGGGATGTTCCTTAAAACTTAAGGTGACAAATCGAATAAATCTGCAGACGAGCTAATCTGTGTGCTTCAGTTCTTGTCTACCATTCTTTTGACGTATATTGTCCTTTTTTTTAAAAATAAGAAATAATAATAATTCTGTGTTTTTTTCCAATCTTTAAGAGATGTAAATTTTCTGCCTGGCTTGTCAAAAAGCAAGTGCGTTTCATGAATATTACATTTCGTTTCGTGTGTGTTGTTGTGCTTTTGATGCGAGTTAGATATTTTTGTTATTGGTACTCTCGAAGTATTTTTTTTATCTTTTTTTTCACCTCTATATTGTGAGGATAGCTTTTATTGTTGGTAACTTTTCGCTTTGTAAGTATAATTTTGTGCAATTCTATAGATTTTTTACTTCTATCCAATCTATGTTAACTCTCAAAGTCATCTCTATACATTTGCAAAGAACTGCAATGTAGAGAATTTTTTACTTCTTTACTTAATTGTATTCTTTAAACAATTGATAGGAAGACTGATTATTTTAGTAGAAATCTTTTCTAAAGAGGATTATTGGCATGTTTGCAAATCTTAAGGAAGTTTAGCTTTGAATATGACGGTTATACATTTAGGATATTTTCTAGCTTCTAATTATTTAGATGACCACACACACATAAATAATCTTACCAATGTCTGTTTATTTTATTTAATATTCTATTTTTCGCAAATTTAAGTCTACTTTAACTTTATATATCAAGCAGAGGGAATCAAGTTTATCTAATGAAATAACATAATTGTCTTACACTACTTATAAATGCTCGATATTTTTTGGACCTCTATATGAATGCTGAAAAAGTGAGGCCTATTTTCCTGCAACTTGTTTACATTTCACAATTACTTATACATTTGTTTTTTACTCTCTGTCATACATATTATTTTTAGTTCATGGGATATTTCTTACAAGTTTTTGTTTAATCAGTGTAATTTGCATCATTATGAAATAATTTCCGATATTCCACAATTCTTTGTCATTACGAGTTTATCTGAAAAATAACTTTCGTTTCATTCTTATCAACATGTTTTATGTTTCATTTCCTTTCTTTAGTTATGAATAAATAAAAAGGGAATGCACATAAATTGATTTTTAATGTGTGAAATATATCAACGGGACCTTTAAAACTCTTTTTAAACATAAAAACTCAAGAGAAGGATATATAGCCAGTGCTAAATTGAAAATAGAGATCTATGCTTAAGGAAATGAATTAAATTTACATTATGTGGATATTACTCTAAGTTTTGTCTATCTGTTCTGAACAAAAATATTTCTACTGAAAAAATAAATTGTAATACAAAAATAAAGACAGCAAATAAACACTTCAAATCCTAGGCATTTTATCTAAAAAAAATTGAACTCTTTGAAAATAATGTTACAATAATCTTTTGTTCATGGACAAATTGCTTTTAAAAGTATTAACACGCTATTACAAAACAAATAGCTTATTCCTCCTTTCATAGAATCATTTTATTTCAATTTTAGTGAATGTGTCTGTAGATAAGCTAGAGGTATTAACCAGGGAGATGTCGGGAAAATATTTTTTGAGCTTATGCACACAATAATTTATAAAAATACTAGTTGCATCATAAATAAATTCATACGCCTACATTCGTTTGTTAAGCTCATGTACTTTTTTTCCCTGGCTTATAAGCATATTCAAAATCTTCAGTGTATTTATAAAGCTTAGGATTGAAGTAGAAGGATCTAGACTAAATGTTAGATAAAAGGTTAAAAAGATAAAGATTTTTAAAGGTTAAGAAAGGATACGAAAAATGGTTTCTTTTTCAGACTATACTTTAGCATTAAATTTTCTGAAATCCGAAAAGCTTTATTGTATAGAAATTCACATAAATGAAACACATATTTCGAGGTAACTATGCAAGTAAGCAGTCTCAGCTCGGGTAAACAGATGAAAATTGATTTGTTTTCCCAACATTTTTGCCATATATCAAATGTACCATACATCTATTGAATCTGAATAATGACCCCCCTCCCCCCACCACTTAACTTGTTTTTCTGATCTACATGAAGGATGGAATTACAAGCTCATCTATCAACTATAAAGAATTTACTTCAGCTTTGAAAATAACGGACAGACAACTATAATGGATTGTGTCTCACCTATGTTTGCCATTATCAGATAGAGGAAGAGAAAGAAACAGCAGCTTTTTTTGGTTTTATATTAAAATACATGATCAAAAAAATGCTCTAATTTAAAATTTAGGGGAATTCAACTTGCATGCATTTTAGCTTCCCCCTTCCCTATAATTTACAGAACATTTTATGTTATTTCGTCACTTCTTTGGAAAAGTACAATATTTAAGAAGTTAATGTCGACTTAAATTTGCAAATAAATAAATAAATTCATAAATAACTGCGTATGCAAATATTATTTACTCCATTGTCTTAGCCTTTAAGTCGTTGAGTCCAGCGTTGAGGTTTTTTGCTTCCTTCTAGGCACACTTGTTTTAAAAAGCGCGTATTGGAGAAATCGTTTTTTTACATCAGGAAAGTTAATGTAGTGTAGTTGTTATTTAGCAATAATCAATATAATAAATCATAAATAATAAATAATTTATAATAAAAAATTCTTTTTCTTCTTCTTTAAAAGCACAACAGGCCTTGGGTGCCTCAACGATGCGCTCCTTCTAATGTCCTCTATTCGAACCGGCTCCTTTCCAATTTTTAATTTTCAAAGTATGTTTTTCTCAATGTCATCCAACCACCTAGTTGGTAGTTTTCCTTTAGCTCGGGTTCCCTCAAGTTTTTTAAATACCAAGATCTTAATGGGATTTCTTCCGAGCTTCTCCAAATATGACTAAGCCATCTTAATCTATTATTATAGATGACGTGTTATTTGTGGTTGCCGATAATACCTGTACAGCTCAAAGTTATATCTGGTTCTCCACCGTCCTCCTCCCTGCACTGGGTCAAAGATAGCTCTGAGAATTTTTCATGTCCAGTGAGCGCATTATATCTTTGCTTAAGAATAATAAATAATTATTTAATAAAAGTAAATATAGTACTAAAAATATAAAACTTTTTTAAGAGTGTTTATGTATATTGACATAATATATAACAGATTCTTGTTGTCACTTGACATCTCACTCCTTTTTAGCTTTAGAAAGCCTGAAACTGACGTCATTTCGTACAACAAAATAATAAAGTACCGATTCTAGTAAAATATTGTATTCGAATATTTATCATTCACTCTAGAGCTAACATTTATAAGTAAAAAAAAATGTTTTTTTTAAAATGCAATAAACGCTTTTGCAACGATTGAAAACTACAAAACCCAGATGGACGCTTACAACGTGTCCGTAATGTTTAGAGATAGACTAAAATGAACGTACTCGGGGCTTTTTCGTTAACGGCCAAAGGGTTGAATGTGTGGGACTTGTGCTCAGGGAATTAAATAAAAATAATTAAACTTATTTTGATATGTTTTCTATCTTAACCTTTCATTAATTTTTTTTCAAATCAAGTATATTTAGTGTGTGGGGGGGCAAATATTAATCCTTCTTCATTAAAATATAACGCTTCTTATAAATGGATATTTATATTTCTCCACGTATATTTTTAAAATATTGTTTATTATTATATATATTTCTTTTCACTTAGCTTTTGACAATTTATATATTTGTGAATGAATATGTATAATTTGTACAGCTTCGTTTCTCAAACACCAGAATAAAATTCAATTCAGGATGTCTATTCAAGTGAAGGAAGTATTAATCTAGAAAATATGTACCGTGCTGATATGCAGAATCCTTCGTTTCATTGTGTATAATGCAGCCCCTAGAAACCTATGTTTCAGTTCATTTAAACCTATCCAAAGTTACATTAGCATAACGGCTCCATTTATGAAAATAAATGGATTTGGACACACATTTCAATTCTGAAGTGTCGAATTTCAAAATTATCCTCACGATTACCCAGTCATGGTCTAATATTCTACAAATCAGGAGTTCCGTAGTAGTGTAAATAAGTTCTCATGTAGAAGTTATGTCATCTGTTATGTTCGCTTTCAATTAAATCTGAGCATAGATTTTGATCCATGTGCGACCGACACAACTTTTCTAAAGTTTATGAAATTAGATGGGCAAAGTTCCATCCCACAAATGAGATTATTTAGTTAGCGTCAGTTTGTGAAATGCTTATGAGCATCTGACATTAAATATTTATTTGGAGTGTCATTCGTTCTCATGAGAAATCAGAAATAATTACCTTTATTTTGAAAACTTATGCAAATAGGGCCGTCTAATGTCAAATTGAGTTCAAATGCAAAATAGCTTTCGTAATAATTGGAAAAGTTTCCATTCATTTTGATTTGGAATAGATCCTTCTGTTAATCTACATAACACATACGTTTAGATTTTGAGAACTTGAACTTCGACATCTTATACGCAGGACAAATTAAATAGTACTTGCCAAATTATCAATGCCATTGACCATAATATTTTTCACGCTTGAAAAATATTAAATGTAAGTACACTTTACTCCAGTTTTAAAACTTACATCACAGAATAGATCACTGTATACCTAACTTTTTTATATTTTAAAATTTTGCTTTAATTAAAATAAATAAGCTTTATGCAGTAAACATTTTCCTATCTTCAACATAAAAAGTAGAAATAAAAATATTAATAATATGCGTAAATGTTAAGAAAACCTCGCATCATGCTTTTCATAGTTATCTAGTTATAGTCTCTAATTCATTTTCTTGTATTTTAGCATATGATAATTTAAAGGGTTTGTGAAAAATTTTACGGACATATGCATTTTTACAGCAGTTTGATAATAGTTCTTCAAGTTAAAGGTTACGAAACAAGGCTCCTTATGAAAGTGAGAAATTTAGAGTACAATACACTATTAAGAAAACAGAATTTCCACTCTTAGAGAGAGAGAGAGAGAGTATTGATACAACATCTAGTACTGCTCATTAAGCCCTAAATTTAGATGCACTCTAATTTTTAAAAACTTCTGAATTACTTAAGCAAAACCTTATAGTAAAATATGAATGACAATTCAAATTATAGTTTGCATCAGAATGTGAAGATCATAAATGGGTGAGGAAACGTTATAACTGAGAAAAGGGTTTGGCAAAAAAATTTATTTAGGGTCCAAAATTTTTTTGTAAATGATATACAATTTATTACTTAAGAATATTATGATTGTTTCCCATACGTTAATGTGGAATTTTAGGGTTTTGTTTTCTTTCATAATATAAAAATTATTGAGGACAGCTAGTAAAAAACAAGACACGGGAAAAAATATCTGTTTTGTACCTTTGGGGGGTGTGATTAGTTACTCGATATAATCAAGTGCTACTTCAAATTCTTTGTAAAATCATTTTTGCTCTTATGATCAAGAAGTTTCTACAGAAGGAAAAAGTTAATTTTTAATATACTATAAGAGTTATTGAGGATAGTTAGTAAAAAACAAGACGTGAAAAAAAAGATCTGTTTTGTAAACTTTGGGGGTGTGATTAATTACTCGATATAATCAAGTACTATTTCTAATTTTTTATACAATCATTTCTGCTATCATGATCTAAAAGTTTCTACAGCAGGAAAAATTAATTTTACTTCACTTAATTTCAGTTGATAGTAAAATTATTAGTTTAGAGTTACGAAAATCACATGTTTATCTAACAAATATTTATACGGAGAAGTTTCAACGGTTTCAACCATTATATATAATGCAGTTAATTAATATTTTAGAAGAACTATATACATACGGCTCCTTTGTATTGAAATGACACATTTTGTAATCCAGAAAATGATCTGGGAGGAAATTCGCTCAATTTTTAGATTCCCCCGCTTCGTGCACGTTGCAGATCAATTCATTACAGGTGTCTTTGGCGTCCATATCAATTTGTACCCAATCTTTAAGGGCAAAAGTGAGAGTGGGAAAAAATCTAAAGGTTAGGAAAGAAGCTTGCTGGAAGGAAGGAAAGCTATTGGCAAATGATTACCAAGGCATCAAAAGAGAGAACAAATGAACCGCAGGAATGAAACAAAAAGGAATGTGGCATGTGTCTGTCGAAAGATGAGGCGCAATCTGGCACCAGATATGGAAAGTTGTCGCCCGGAGAAAATTCGAAAGGAAAGGAAATTGAAAGAAAATGCTACTGTCATAGAGAACTGAGTTTTTGATTTACTTTAGCAGATCGAAGAATGATTTTGGGAAAAAAATAATTTTAAGAAACAGGCAACTAAAAGGCAAAAAAGTTTCTGATGCTGCTTTTCACAATATTACAAGTGAAAATGGCATCGTGTATCAAAATTTTTCGTTCAAAATTAGGAAGTTATTTATTTTTAAAGTATACGCAATTGGTGAGCTTAGTAGAGTGAAAAAAATAATATACTCTTTTTTATATTTCGAATTGTTCATATTATCAAGAAAGACTAGTACAACATCATTTTGAAAACTAGTCAAGAGAAGCAGTGAAAATAATTCTCTGAAATTTATGAAATATTAAAGATATGTTTTTCTAAAACTCTTTTCACACAAAACGTTTTTACAGAAACTTTTATTAATTTAAATTTTGAAAAAAAAGTTCTAAAATATTACACATTTAAAAAAATTTGAATAGATGAAGATCAGTGAGTTACCTCACATTGATATCCTGAATTTGTTTTTTTAACAATTTGCTTAATAATTTTTTTCTTTGTTTAATAACTTTTCTACCTTTCAAATCTCTTATCTTCCTTGAATGATGATATTATATAAATTGTTCAGGTTTCACGTTAATATTAAAATTTCTGTGAAACTCCATTATACACAGGACTAAATAGTACAATAGTCAAGGTCGAAGGTTCAAGTCTTGATTCCTCTAAATTCATATTGTATAGATGGTTGGGGAAGGGGAAGTTTCTGCGTGTTAAATGTAGCTTAACTTCACAATTCTAAGTTGGTGGGGAAGTTAGAGGAATGGGAAGCACAGCCTCAGTAACCTTCATTATAACCTGACTATAGTACAAATTACAAAGCTGATTACTATTAGTGGTGGCGGAAGCCTAGTGGTTATGGTCATGAACTCCTGGCCGGAGTGCTGAGGGCACTAGTCTTGGTGCTACTGAACACCTACCGAGTAGAGAAAGCCGACGTATATATATATTAAATCTGTCAAGGCTCAATGTCCTATCATTGGTGTGGAAGTTAGGAAAAGGTAGTGTCAGCTTAGGTGCCGTCCTTGCCATTTGACCGAGGTTGAAACTAATGAGGTTTGACGTGGATGGCCTTTGTGTTGCTTATAATAGTACGATGTGAATATAATCACTCAATCACTCATCGCTATTAACCCTAATACAGTTTCAATTTAAGGCGACATTAGTTCTTAACACAAACGTACACAAACCAAACTCACTACAAACAAGTGAAACATAACAAACATTTTAAATGTATCAATAACAATTTAGAGTAGGGTTGAAATAGTATTACACCAAAGCAGTTATATGTATTTTATGAATAATATGTTAGTAAATTGAAAGTTTCAAAAGGATTATATATGCTTATCCTGACCATGTTTCATAACTCACATCTACTCACAGACGTACAGAACGTTTATTGCATAACAATTTCTCTATCTTGTTGCATGACAACGCTCGTTGTCATGCAGTAAAAAGTCTCTTGGAACACCCTCCCTACTCACCTGACATGAGTCCTATTGACTTCAATCTGTTTCCGAAGTTGAAAGAACATTTCCAAGGCCACCGATTTTAAGGAGTTTCATTCGAATGCCAAGCAGTATGACGCTCCGTCGCTCACATCAGCAATCAAAACCTTGTCAAAGGTCTTCTATGGCTTGCTGACATTTGGTAAATTGTTGTAAGTTTTGATGGTGATTACGTAAAAGGAGCGTATTGGAAATCTACTAGTAAAATCATTAAAAACTGATTTATACCTATGCTGCCTTTACTTAATTTACACCCCTCGTGTATACATACACACACATTTCGAAAAAATATGACATTAAAAGTAAATTTATTTTTAAAGCATTGTTTCATATTTTCGAAAAACAAAGGATCATTAATGCAGAACAAAAGAAAACAATCTTGAGTCAAATATATTCATGGAATAATTAATCGAGGCCCCTTAATGAAGCGATTTCTAGAAAAATCTATAACACTCGTCAAAAATATTTTTTTCACATTCACTTATTTATTAGAAAAGTTTTTACATGCTTATAAGAAATATATATATATATATATATATATATATATATATATATATATATAAGTTTTTATAGATTCTCCGCAATGTTTTTACTTTGACTTGTCTTTAGAAATCATGTTTTCAGATCTTTTGTTGCTCAACAAAAAAAGATGCATGTTTTAATTACATTTGATTTCATATGACATTTGAATTTTTTCTTATCAAGTTTTAGTTCTCTAGAATAAAATTAACAATTGAGTAAATATTTTATAAGAAAAGATATGTGAAAATGCATATTTACTTTAATGACTTGTAAATAAATACTTTGATAAATTTTGTATTTCTTAATAATACTAGATAAATCGTTTCATGTGAGAACGCTTAAAATTAATTTATCAATAAGACTGTTTCTAAATATAATTGAAAAGTAAACGGTATATTTTAATAATTTCAATGCTCTGAATGATTCAACTTTTATCTGCTCTATTTTTTGTACAACTGAAGCAAATTTATGTTAGTCCTTTTTGTTATTTCTGAAGTTAAAGACTTTAATTGGAGAATAAAGAACAGGTATAAAAATATGTAAATATGTTAAACAGGCAAGTTTACATTATGTAATAAAGGGATAATATCTAGAACCACATAATGTAACATATAATTCATTTAACTTGAATGCTTAAAAAATTCTTTCATGAATTTATAAAAAATGGATATAATAATGGTAACACACACACACACATTTTTATGGTATTCATTTATATATAATACCCCAGAGTATTGTTCTATTGAATTAAGCGAAATAATCAGCTATGAATTAATAATATTTACTGTACCACATATATTCTTTGTACAAAATGCAGACCAAAACACTTTTAACATATAACGCAAGATCCTTTTAAAAATATTTTCAAAAAATGTTGCGATTTTAATCTTATAAATGCTAAAGTATATATAGCTCAACTTAATATTCCCAATAGAATACAACACAATACACTATTTACATTTCAACTATACTATCTAAGTAAATAAATTTAGTTTAATTCAAAGATAGAAATTGTATCTAGAGAGGATTAGAATAATCTTTAACCATTCAATGTACTTTAAGGTAAATAAATTAGACTTAATACAGAGAGCAAATACCTTTATTTAGATGTTTAAGTATAACTTTTTTTTATCTATGGAAATTTTACCGGTAATGACGCGTATTCACTAATTTCTCTGGAGAATTTTACCGAGACATGGATAATTAGAGTTTTAAAATATATGGGGCAGGTTGCCTCTTAATACTGAATTACTAGAAACGTGGGATTTATTTTTGTAAGCAACCAGTACAGTCATAGACTTAATTGGGAATAAAATAGCAACACTGTTAAATGGTAAAAAGTTGCACTGTTGCTTAAAAACTTTGTTTATTAACCATGGAATTTTGATCCACTCCGAAAAAAAAACATTTTTAAATGGAAAATAAAAAGGGTATATGATAAATTAAGAAACTATATTTTAGACCAGTCAGTTATATCTGAAAATGAATTTGTGAGCTCTACATATTTAATCTAAACTAATAATTATAGTAGGGTTTTCTGAATTGTCAGGCAAGTGTTTGCTCGACGTAATACAGTTATTAATGTACATTAGAATTTTAGAAAGAAAAATGCATAAACAGAAAGAAGTTTTAAGGATTTGATGTGGCTTTGGTAGCCAAGTGGTCATGGTTCCGAACTCGTGGATAGCGTTATCAAATTTTAGTACCACTGGAGTCACATAGTTACGGCAGCCTAGTCGTCAAGGTAACGAAGTGGCCGACATGTATTGTTCGAGCCTTGTACTGTTTGAAACTTGCCGTGTATTGGGGCGATGCACGTTAAATCTGTCGACGCTGAAACGTCCTCTTGTTGGTGTGGTGATGATGAATGCCCAAAGGAACCAAGCTCACCCAAAGAGGGTTTAGAGCTACAATCCGATCCCTCGGGAAACATCCTGTTGGTGAGAAAGTTAGGCGAGAGAGTTCCAGCTCAGGTGTCGTGAACGTCACGTGACCATGATTCAAAAAGTTACTAGTTTCGTCACCAAAAGTATAGCTGAATAGTACGACGTTAATATTCCCTCGCCACTCCCGTGTAGAGGAGCTGATGCACATCAAATCTGCTTAGGCTCAAAGTTCTCCTATTGACGTGGTCACTTGACCATGGGTCAACATTACGAAGTACGTCGTCAATAGCACTCGTATTTGTTCAGAGTGTGACGTAAATTAAAGTGAAATCAAATTAAGTAATTTATATGATTTTGTGTTGCTCTAGAGATATGGTTTGACTATTGGCTACATTCCTCGAAATCTTGAGGCAGGACCACAAATGAGGGCCACATTGTGCTTATACTTCACTCTTCTAACTTCTCCTTTGCCTTCTAAGCAATATTTTTAATCATTTCCATTTAGCATACAGAAGGCTTCTACATATCATATGTTGGGTCATTAAAAGAACAACATTCATTTTACCAATTACTTTTCATTATTTAGATAAATTTATTATGTGGAAGTTTTTTTATTTTACTTTATTTTTTTGTTTTGAGCAAACATACTGAAATAGTTTTGTTTAAGAGATGTAAACATTGCATTAAGAAGATGAAATAACATAAATCGAAATAAAATCCTAAATCAATCAACAATTGCTATAAAATGTAATTGTTTTATCATTTCACAAAACTATAAAATGGGATGGTTTACGACCACAAAGAGGTATCCCATTTAATAATTTAAGATTATTACTATACAACTATTACATTTTACCAGAATTATATATTATTCATTATTACCAGAAGAAAAATTTTGCCTTGCAAATGTAAAAAAAAAAACAAAAAAAAACCTGGGGTTTCTTTTAGTTATAAATATTATATTGATGAAGATGTAATTCAAGATTGCATTTACTTAAAAAAAAGCATACTTGACATTAAACATTCTACCGTAAATTGTGTGTCTAGTCCCCCTTCTATGGTTTTTTATTGAAGGTTTTTAAAGTTCCTTTACTAAAACAATACTCCCGACCAATTATCGGGTTAACTTCACGGTAGATCCGATAATTAGTTTTAGCTGTAAGTTTTCTCAAGCAGATAAGTCTAGTATACAGCCATGTTTTAATTAAAAATTTCTGAAGACAATTAGCAAGTTAACATGTCCAAGTGAAAAGACATTTTTTAATATTTTATGTTTGAGAGTATGAAATATAAACATTTTAACCTACATTTTGAAATAAAAATCAGCATGTTTTTCCAAAAGGTACAAGATACAGGAGAAGTGATTGGTGTTTCTGATGCATAAATAATTGAAATGATGCAGCTTAAGTCTCTCAAGAATTCGGAAAAATCCAAAAGAATATTAATGTTTCTCAGATTAAAATAAGAACAAAGAAGTTTATTCATTAATACGTTTTTCAAAAAAAAGTATTGTCACAAAGATTTTATTTTTATAAAATTCCTTTTTTTAAAAAAATAAACAGCAGTTTTAAAACCTGAAATACATGAGTGATGTGTTTGACAAACACTTTTACTTCAATTGTCCTGTATCCTTTCACAGAATATACAACTTTATTTGGATTCAGGGAAATAAATTTTTAAAACACATGTGTGGCATCGGACAAAATTTCAATTGCCCATTCATAATTTTTTTTTAAAAAAAAGTGCCTCATAATTCAATCAGACAAAGAAGAAGAAAAGTTATACAGTGATTTAGAAAAATGTGGAAAACATGTCTTTTTGGCACAGCTTAAAAAATCATGTATTACAACTTATAATATTACAAATATAAGAGTGAAAAATTATATACACACACACACACACACACACACACACACACACATATATATATATATATATATATTAGTCATTTCAAAAATACAAATCTACAGTATATTATAATTTAAAATATCATTTGTATGTAATAATTTAGAATTAAGTATCAAATATTTTAGTTCATGGATTCCAAGAGATACAGAATTAAATGTATTATCAGATATCAGAACATATCATTATGTCATATATATTTAAAAATAACATTTATCATATTAAAGCAGCTGGATTTACCTTAAAATGAAAAATATCCAATAAAGACAAATTCACATGTTAATATAAGACAATATGACAAATGTTTAACATTTCATTAGACATCATTTAATACATATTACTATTTAATCGGCAAATGTTACAGTATAAAATGCAAAATGTTATGCAATACCTGAGTTTCCAGTACGGGTTTCCAATAATAATTTATAATTTAAAATTATTTTGTTAATATATTAAATAAAATATAAATTCGAATTCTTCAAATAACTGTCAAAGAATCCTTATTACAGGAAACGATTTTTTAAAAAATATGAAAATTCTGAATAAAATATAAAAATTAGACTCACAACTTAAAAAGTGTATACAATTTAGCGGCATTGAAAGAATTGGACATTCTCACACTAATTCAAGGAAGTGTATAAGCATCAGAAAAAGAAAAACCAATACTGATCGTATAAAGGCCTTATAAGCATTTTCGTACCTGATTCGAGGATCGATAAATGTCTTTAGTACCTCTCTTTCTTAGAAATTGACTCTAAGAACTACTTTGAAAATCGATAGACTTCAGTTGTGTGTGTGGTTCTAAACGCAAGAAATAACATCACCACTTAATATTTCCTGGAAAGTCTTAATTTTTTTAAAGAATACCGATATTGTTAAATGGCTTGTTAAAGCTTCCTAAACTTGAAAATGCATTTAAATTTCTTAGATTTTTTTAAAAAGGAATGTCGCCGCGAGAGTTAGATTTTCATTCAAATTTCTTTAAGACAAAAAGAAAAGAGATTAATATTCTGCCAGTAGTAGAATAACTTTAAGATTTTTTTTTTCTCGAGTAAAGCTTCGCTCTTCGCTTTTACATCGTTAAAGAAAGTACATGGCTGGAAAAAGTTCAGTAATTAATTTCCGTCTTGTTCTTCATTTGTTATCTTTTTATAAAGATATGAACGATTGCTATTTTAAGGATTTTTAAGTACATATCTTTTCTTACGATTTCCTATTAATTTTTTTTTTGTGCGGAATGTTAGGAATTCAATTAAGTTAATGCAATGTACCCTTAATTTACTTGAAATAGCAACACAGTTTATAACATTTTAAATAAATCTATATATTTTTACCTTTAAAAAAAGGTGGAAAGTGCTGCCTTTATTTAAGTATTAGAATCGAATTAGCAACTTTCTTATTTTGAAAGTGATCAATAATTTTTCCTTTTTTGCTCCTAGTTTCGATTTGTGATTTTCTTTTAATATTGACAAAGAAAATGCATTGCATAAAATTCAAGAAACAGCTTATATGAAATTGAATGAAATATGCAACACTCCAAAATTTTAAAACATTTGTGATTATCAGTGAAAAGTACAATACATAAGTGCAACTACAATTAAATTTTGTAATGAAACCGTATTATTTTTCCTTAATATTTGTGTAGATATATCATCAACGCAGAATTGTCTGACCTAAAAAAACTGTAATAAAAAGGGTCCAACTCTTATTTCTTAGAATAAATTTTATTTTATTTTGTTTTAATCACGCGTAAGATTGTATAGTAATTCGAATTATCCAGCTCTTATAGAAATTCACCTTGTCAGAAAATGAAATCGGAAAAGACGTTATATTATTAAGTTTATAAATCACTGCAGGGATATATTAAAGGGATTTAAATAATCGCTGTAATCATTAAATGGATTTAATGTCAGCACCATTAAATCCATCTAATGATTTTCATTTTAAATGGATTATTTAAATAGTCACCTTTTATAAATTCCAATTATTTTTCAACGAATAATGATGCCCTGGTAAATTATTCATCATTATTATGTAGAAGTCGAAGTTGATTGGTTGATCGAGCAACAGCTTAGTACGAGATTGGTCCCTCGTTTATGGCCTGTTCCTTTCTGATGAAGATAATCGTGTGGAAGAATAAGGGTTGCAGCAATTTAAATTTTACTGAGCCGCAAAATCCTCACGTACCGAAGCATTGAAATTAAAAGAGTAACGTCAAATATCAAACGTCATCAACGTTGCTTGCCGAAGGCTAAAATTTATGAAGTCTATTTGTGTTGAAGTTCAAAATTATATGAGGCTCAAAGTTATATATCTTCCAGTGAAGCTTTCACTGCTTTAATTTTTGTTGTTAATAATTATTTTATAACTATTTTTTACGGTTAAGAAAACGGGAAAAAAGCATCTTTAATTACATTTTGTTAAAATTATCTTTGTGAATCAAAACAAAATAGACACATCAAGAAAATAATACTTTAATTAAATTGTAAATGCAATCGAATTTTACAGGAAATGGTGTTATTTTACAAAAACAAGACATCTTGTTTACTTCTTTGAAGATTTCATTGATCTATTATTCTCAGTAATTTGATAGCTTTAACAATTCGTTTGATCTTAGAGTCTCCCTTTATCTCTAGAGACTAGAATAAATTAAATACTTCACGAAAGCATTTTCCATCGGATTGTGGAACACTAGAAATGAAGAGTGTTAGGAATAGAAAGTAGACTCGTCTTTCTCTTTGGTAAAGCAATAGGAATTTTCTCATTTACGTAAGCAACGGGCTTAGGAATGAACTTGCCGCGAACTAACTCTCGATGGGGTAAACGGCACCAAAGGATGAAAGATCTACGGAATTTATTTTTCCTTTAATGATCACCAACTTCCATTCATCTGTTGCGTCGGCAGAATATTTCACGCCATCAGCTATATTGAAGACGATAACGCAGAATTTAATCGATAAACGTTTTTCTATTGATGATGATTTTTATTGAAGTCTTTCTTATGATCTTCCTATAGTGAAATGTTGAAGGGGGGTTATAGGAATTACAAGACTAACTTTCAGAGTCTGGATTAAGTTAAAGACATACCGGGTATTTTGAACACTCTTTCTATGTTACAATGGCAAAGATACTTCTAGTCCATTTCAGTAAAAAAAGATAGAATTGGGTTATATTTTACTGTACAGATTATATAAAAATGTTTACACATAACCTATCGAACTCACATTAAACATACATTCCTGAAGAAAAATATCCTTTTGAAACAATATTTTAAAATTCCGACGACTACAAATTTGAATATTTTTGAACGATTTTTTTTCTAATATTTTTAGAAGCTTCCTCAAGATTCTGTGGGAATTCGTCTTACAAAAGTCATAGTTTTATTTTATAATTTTTTCGTGTAATTCATCGACAGTATACAAAACAGTAAAAAAACAGCTATATCTAACTTTGATGATTTTTTAAAAATAACTATTCACGTAAATCCTTATTCTATGAGCATAATCATCAAACATATAATACAAAACAACAAGAATAAAGTTTCAAAATTTTATATGGAATATAAAAAAATACTTCAGCATTTTTAATAAACAATTATCGTGAAAAATAAAAGCCTGAGAAAAGTCATTCAAAAATTTAAAGTGCAGTAAAAGAAATGAAATAGCTAAATGCAGACGTCACGTGTTTCAGTTTTTTTCCCCATACACTGTTAAAAAATAGTTAAATAACTGGATAAATAATTCAGCTAAAGCTACAAAATTTTGCACACATATTAGAATTCTGTTCACTCATTTAAGTGATTAAAATATACATTTTCTACCACAGTATAAACTTTACACTAATCATTCTGAGTTAATTATTATTCTGTAAATATTATGATTTTCTGTAATTAGGGTTAAGCAAATACCATCTTTGCCATCGACTTTAAAAACGTTAAAAAATTTTATGTATTATTATTTTGCTTTTATTTTATTCAGTCCTTATTTATAAAGTTTTTTTTCTATATTTTCTGACCCATAAATAATGTATTACTTTTCTATCATTTATACAAATAGATCTGTTTTTAATAAAAAGTTTGATGGTTTTAGAGACATTTCCCCCTTTTCCTTTATTGAACTTACTTTTAAAAAAATGTAAACTCCTTATGATCTATTGATTATTTCATATCCCTTATAAAAAAAAAATATGAAAATAAAAAGGAATACCCTGTAAATGTTAATGTAATCATAAGAGAGAGTGTTATTTTTAAAATTTGAAAAATTTAACTTTTGAATAATTTTTATTTAATGTGTTTCACGAAATAAATAAGCAAAAATTCCTCAATTTCGTTAATTTTCGTATTATTATTTACATCGTAATTTCGTATTTTGTCAATTTCAGACATAAGCCCTATTTATTATTTTCTTATGAGGGATATGAGTCCCTAATCCTTGATAAACATAAGTCGATCCAAACATTAGATAATTGCTTTGTTGGAAACATACTTTTTTTCCTTCTAAAATTATATTCACGATTTTTTTTAGATGATAATGTTTTTCTCCTTTTTCTGCATAGCAATGGGGTGTCAAATTCAAATGTTTTCCAGCAAGAATTTTGTTACTCCAAAAAAAGAAAAAAGAAAATTATTGCCGATACCTCATTTCAATCATAAAAGGTAGTATATATTTAGAATGTATGAAAAACACGCTGCCTGAAAAATTGAAAATTTGATGTTGAAAAACTGTGACAAAGAAATGGTAAGCATTTCAGAAAATTACAAACGCTAAAAATGGAGTTCAGCATGTTTACGATGTTAAAATGCTTTGATATCTTAGCATTTTTCTTTGAATTTTACTCTCGAATCAAAAATGGATGAAATATCAGTCCCAAATCATAACAAGTTTTCTATTTTCGTCCTTTTGAGAGTATTAGTAACTTGAAAATTATCGTGAACCGTACCGTAAAATTACCATGAAAGTAAGGCTTTGATAGAAGATAAAAATTTTGAAGATGCAAGCTCGAAAGTTTTATTTGCTAAAATATTCAAAAAATTTACTTTCTGAAAGTTATGTTTCTATTAATTATAAATTGAGATTTAAGCTGTTTCCGGATTTCTTATATTTTTAATTATGTTGTGAGATTTGCTCATAATTTTCTAACCTTGATTTGGCTCACGTTTTAGTATGGTTTTATTCTGTTTTCTTTGTTCTATTTCTTTGTAAAAAATCCCTTTCCTTTTTTTCTAAGTTATTTATAGAAATATTCTGAAATTGGAAGTTAACTGCATTTATATCAGTTTTAATATATAATGACGTTCTTGGATTCTTTCGGTATGAGAGATAAATTTAGTTAAGTACACGTCTATTTATGATGAAAACATCGCCAGCCTAGTTGACCTAAATGACTTGGAGTACTTCAAGAGAGAGAGAGAGAGAGAATTTAGGATAATTTTTTAACTTCAGGATTATCAAAATGCAGTGTGCATTTCTGTTAAGTTAATTATAATTGTTCTGTTTATTTCATGATTAGGCATGCTTTTGTTACACATCTCATTCTGGGAACTTGTTATCTATTTAATTAAATAATTGTTTAATTCTTGTAAATATATCTGACTTGTGTGCACGAATTCTGAAGCTACTTAAGTTAGTTAATAGCTAAACATCTTACAAGAATACTCCTGAATTAGAAAACTGCAATTTGATTATCTGAATGCATTAAAAATATAATCCACTTGAGAATATTATGTTCGGTTGGATTTTTGATTTTTTTTTTTCATTTGGTCGAATTGGATTTAATTGCTTTTGTTAAAGTAATTCAATTTACTCAACAAATATTATATTTCATAAAAAAACCATATATATATATATATATATATATACACATACATATATTTCTTACTTACTTAAAACTTTTCTTAAGGTATTAAATACATCTTAATGACGAAAAGAGAGGTATAATAGTAATTCAATATAACCATTTTCTTTTTCAAAATATAAGAAGCTTACAATGGAACTTTTTATTAATTTATATTTGCACTGAGACAATTTAAACAATACCAAATTTTTGAATCCTTTTATTCTTGCTTGGAACATAAACCAGATGGGTTCCAAGTGACATGAATATTGATTTTTGTATCTCAGAAAAACTACTTTCCGGTACAGCATTGCGTGTTTTATTTGAAAATTTTTCTCGCAAGTTTTATTGTAACACGAGTCATATATAATAGCGTTTTCTCATCTCCAAAAAACGTAAAAGTTTAATTGCTTCTTCTACGGCAGTAGTTCATATAAAATATCTATGTATGTAAGACTGGATGTTGATCCTGGTGATGTTTTATGGTCAAACATGTTTATTATGTATTGAAAATCGATACATACGTTTTAAGCTCAATAACATCTCACTAGTCGCATTAGCATAACTATTATCATCAAGAACAAAAATGTATACATTTTTCCTGTTTTAACTTACAATCCTCTTTTATTACAAATAACACTGAAACTCATTTATGTTAATGAAATTTATTTTATTTATAGATGAAATTATTTTTTTATTTATTATATGCATTGTTGTTTGTTAGTTTACAAAGAAATCAGCTTACATTTCAGTTTTTTAATTTAGCATTTTCAATTTATGAAAAGTATATGTAATAATGGGTTGATTTGTTTTTGGATTGTTTGTTGGAAACTAACGCTTCAGTTACTTTGGTACAGAAAAAATGCCAAGATTGCGAGTATATGTATGTTACCGGTTAAAGTGTATAATTCAGTTATTTTGTAGAATAACTAGGTATTTCATGAAATGACTGGACAAGTCAGTTAAAGTATGTAATAGATGAAAATTTCATACTTTACCTAGTTATTCTATGAAATAACTATTAATAGACTGTTGAAAATTGAAAAACAAATAATTTCAAAGTTATTTTATAAATTAAATTAGAAATAGTGAAAATCTCCCCAAAAAAGCATTTTGTCCCTATTGCGGATGATTAATTGATAAAGAATAAGGAAAAGCTTATGATATAATTTTATTGCTAACATTAGTTAAGCAGAAAGGGAAAACAAATTTGTTGCAAAAATAGTTATATTTAAATATTATTTTAAAAAATACATGTTGGGAAGAAAAAACTGTTGCTTCATAAAAACGTTGTGTAAACTTTTTGAAACAAAAATGTAAGAGAATATTAATTTAAATTTAAAAAAATACCTTTATTTTACTTTTCATGATTTATTAAAGCAAGATGTTCTGCGAAGACACTTTGAATGCATTGCATATTTTTTTTTATAAACAAGCACACTTTTCACTATTACATATCTTTTTTACACGAGCACTTTTTAAATCCTTGTCCAGTGCAGCAACTTTAAGCTGTTGCAACAGATCGAAGCGTCGTGTCAATATTCCAATGTTTGGAACTTATTCAATGAAAATTATTTCTCACTCACATATATAGTACAATTGTTTTATTCGGCCATCTCTTGTTCCAATTCGGAAAACTCCTTCACTTTCCAGTGCAGTATTGTATACTTTAACGATCAAGTAGTCATTATTCTATACAATACCTAGTTAAATCGTAGAATTCAATTATTTTATATGCTTTAACTGACTTATCTAGTTATTTCATGAAATACTTTTTTATTTTATGAACTAAAGAATTTCACACTTTAACGGTAACATAAAAATGCTCCATTTAAGTTTTATTTCTTTTTGAGGAATTTAATTTAATTTATGATGATTTTTAACCTTCTAAGATATCCCATGATAATTATTTTAGTTTACCTCCATAACTGAAAATATCTTTTTAACACCAGCTTATCTCTGAAAAATCTACCACGTCGGCACATTTTAAAAAAATGATGTTCTATTGTATCAGCCGCTCATTCTAACCTATAATTGTATTAATTAGCGGAAATCATGTGGTTTTAAAAGCTTCAGGTTGGGGAAGATACAAAAGCTGAGATCTCCGGAACGTTAAGAAAAACGCTTTTCTTCATTGTTGATTTCCATGTTTGTTTCTGTTGCTCTTATATTCGCTTTGTCACTTTAGATGTTAAAACCAGAAAACGTCTCATCAATCCATTTGATATATTTTATATATAAAAAGAAAGAAAGAAGCAAATTAATCTTTTAAAATTGTTGGAATTAATTTTTAAAAAAAACTACGTCCGAATACAAATCTAATTAATTTTGGAACTGATCCGCTGTATACTAAAATTTTTAAAACAAATTCATTTTTAATTCTTTGATTTTATATTTAGTTTTTGACTTAAATAATATTTTTGTCATACCAATTTCCCATTTTTTAATAAATTCAATATTTTATTCAAAATTAGCAGTATTTTAGTACTTCCGTTAATATCATTATGAATATCTTTTCATTAATCGGAGCAGATTTTAAGAAATAAATGAGAAGTTTACAAGTTTGCTTTCAATTATTTGTATAGTATGTTAAAGTTTATTTAATAAAATATGTGCTTTGACATTTATTTAATAAAGTAATATTTGACTATTCTGGACTCAACCACTTTTGGAAAAAGTTATTTTTTCTTTCTGAAGCCAATGTAGGACTTTCAATATGATCCAAGTTCCACTTGGTTTTTTCAAGGCATTACTACTCTAAAAATGCAAAAAACTGAAAAATATTCGTAAAATTTTGTAAAAATGATGCACAAGCAACTGTGACTGAATTTAATAATATACGAAACTTTTCACCTTTTCTAGGTTTTCTGTATAGTTTCTGGTTTTAATATAAATGTTTCTTTCAACTGTAACTGGGAGAAAATATAGTATAAAAAACAGTCACATAAGAGTAATACAACGTATGCCCAGTCATATAATATTGGGGTTTAGCAATTCTGTATTATTGGTTAGTTTTTTGACAAATGCTTCATTAATTAAGTTAACCTGATTTTTTTTTAATTTCTGAGTTACTGTTAAGATTTTTTTACACTGAATTGAAAGCATTATGTTATCAAAGAGTGTCCAGATTTCAATAGCATGTCATCTTTTGACTTATACATCATGTAAATTGCTACTTTGTATTCAAACCATTATCACAGTTTCTAGAGAGATATCAATTTTTGTTCGTCGATGACATTTTTTAAATCCAGGTATATATATTTTGCATTAACTCTCTGAAACTTTTAAGGACAATTATGTTGTTTTAGTAATCTTTAAAATGTTTTACAGATATTTTTTTTTTATTTTTGAATATAAGAGCCTACTAAATTCAGTTTTATTATACTCTGGTTTACATTCTGGAATTTTTTAAAAATAGTTTATTTCAATATAAACAAATTCTAAAAATCCTCATAAAACTAATACATACTCACACAGTTAAGTCCCAAAAACTCAGCTTAATGTGGATCGAAGAGTGGCCGAGTTTGTGAAAAAGCTGGGTTATTGAGAATGGGATTAAAAGAAGAAGAATTACGAGTTTTTCCTCAAAAAATATTGTACTGCACTTGTATGCATTGTTTGCTTGAGATTACAACAGTACATAAACTTCTCAAATGCCCTAAAACAAAGAAAAATTACGTACTTTGTAAAGGCATAGATCATTAACAACATAGGTTTCCAACCTTTTTTGAACTGGCGCCCCCTTTTCTAGTGAATATTTTGACACCACCCCCTCCCACTCTAGAGAAATAACAGTGTACGTAATACACGGCGAAAACTGGAGTAAAATTTTAAAAAATATTATATTACTAACAGAAAACATATTTTTTAATTCATTTCTTTTCTAAAGCACCAATTTTTTTACTTGCGAATCTGAAATAGCTATTGCCACAAATATATTTAAACATGTAATATTATATATTTTAGTCTTAGATATGATATTGTTAGAAAGGAAACACTGTACTGAATTTCTTCTTCATTTAAAAAAGTGGAATAAAGGTTTTAGCTTACCTGTTTTAAAGACAGGCAGGGGTTTTGATGATACGAAGTAATTCATAATAAATTATTGCTTTCAAAATAAATATAAATTGACAGTTCAGCATTTAAAGAATCACACGTTAATTCCTGGTTAAAGTATTTAGTTAAGTTTCTTGGATAATATAAGTAATGAAATACAGTGGACGAACAACATGTGCACTACAGGAATTAAAATACACTATATCATTCAATTTAATTTAATGTAGGTCTAAATGTAATGTAATCTTTAAGTTTTTCACATATATTTCGGTAATTCCAAAATATGTGCATTTTCGTACATGTGATGTAGGAATGATTTAAATACATACAATCAACATGAGTAAATAGTATTAAAGTTTACTTTTGTTAGTATATAATCAGCGTGTTTTTTTATTATCTTTTTTAACTATATTTGTTTAATCTGCCCAAGCCCCTCAACGCCCCCTAATTTTCTTTGGGTCTTTTACTGCCCCCTTAAAGCCTCAAACGCCCAGAAGGGGGCGTTATCACCCAAGTAGAGAACATATGATTTACAGCATGAAAAAGATAAAACTCCGAAATACATAGCAGACAGAAACTTACCTGATCAGATACTGAAAATACTTTATGAAAACAAAAAGCTGTTTATAATGAAAATTAGGTAGCCTACTATGCAAAAATTTGTTAATTTTTTAAAAGAAATTCGTTATATCCTGTTGTAGGGTTTTTTCGACCTGCAGGGTAACTGAGTTATTCGGACTTCTGGGTTTTTTATCACCAAATTTTCGGATTTTACTGAGTTATCCTTATCATTCAAAGTTCTTCGTATGTCTTATTTTAAGTATTTTTATTAGTTTTCTATTCAAGAATCTTATGACTTATTTAGCTATTTTAAAAGCATTATTATCCTGATTCTGGTTGTCAGAAATCAGAAATACAAGAGTTTCTGTATTTATTATGGATTTATTCACTTGGTTCTATTACAAAAGATACATTTTGATTTCAAAAAGGGAAACTATTAAAAGGCTCTAGTAACTTTTATTTAGATACTTGTCAAAAATCACTAGCCCCAAAAGTTGGTCAACTGGTGATAAATGGTTCTTCTTAGTATCATTATAAGAGATACAGGTAACGAGTGCGTGTTTGATAGTACGTTTGACCACCCACCTCGAATCTTTCCTACAACTAGCTATATATAATATCCTCCTGATGCCATTTTTACTTTCCTTCGAATATTGCTCTACGAAGGTTGTTGTCCCTTCAGGCGTGACATATGCTATAAAAATATTCCAGGCACGTGTTTTACGTTGGAAGAATTTATTTTACTTCTCCAGAAATTTTCGCTTACTTTCAACCATGAGAGAAATGTGGACATATTTTTAGGACAGTACTATTTCAGATATTCAGAAAAAGGTATTTCAGCCGTTTCAAATTTGATCAGTGTAAAGTCCATTGATAGCCTTAAGAGCTTTCAGACTTTTATATATGCATGCTTTTAAATCCACTATTTTTATATTTTTAAATTTAAAATGTTTTTTTTTCGAGGTTCGAAATATTTGAAGTTGAACTTCAATCAACAATAATATTTTGTGTGGTTACATACTTACATTTTATTCTGCATCAAAAACAAGCTTTGTAGTAATGAAGTTGTAATAAGGTACACAACATTCATTCTTGTATTCTATACAGATGAATTTGAAGCTAAGAAAGAAAATCATACTTTTCTAAGAAATAACTTATCAGTATTTTAGCTTAAAATATAAGATTATAAAATACACCTTATTTCACTTTTTTGATAAATCATTCCTGCATTAGTAAATATGAAAAAAATTATGTGGTTGCAAGGATTTTAATTAAAAACTACATGATAAATAGTTTCAAAAATTTATCCAAAAAATATTAACTTAAGCATTCTTTGCATAGGAGTTAACAAAAATGAATATATTTTTTTTAAAAAAATAATCTTTACCACACATTTTAAATTTTTGTAAATACTTTATACTTACCAAAACCATAACTCCACGGTATTCAATAATTTAATGCTCTTACTAATTTTAATTTTGCACAAATCTACTGTAATATATATTTGAAAAATATTACTTTAAACAGATTAAAACCATAAAAAAATTATTTCAACTTTTTTGAAAAATTCATTGCTAACCCTTTAAGTAGTTACGTTTTAGAATACGGACATTTTGTACAAATATGCAGTTACTTAGTATGTTCAATAAAATTAAATATGCCACCTAAAGTTGCAAAGCTTTTATCAAATTATTTTTTAATAATAGCTTGAAAATAAGAACAGCTTTTCAAAAATCAATCTTTAGAAAAACGAAAAAAATTTAATATTTTGATAAGAATTTCAACATTTGATTTATTGGGATACCTCAAAAATCTCCTTAAACAAAATCCATAACTAAAAATACGAGCAAAAGAAACCAAGGCAAATTTAACCTAAGAGAAAATTGATTTTATTAGAATATAAAAAGTAAATTAAATATATATTGTCTACGAAAAAATGGCATTTTTAACCATGTATAATTAAAAGGCATTTACCTTGGATTGATTTTAATTGTGAATATTAAATTAACGTAATATGAATTGGCAAGAAGACTATTTAGAGGAACCACTAATGTCTCGGGAACTCATTTAGAATGATTACAAATCAAGTGTATTTCACAGCCCAGCTCCAGGCTCTGACTTCATTCTCGAAAGCAGCAATTATCCTCCAATTCTGTCTTAGAGCTTCAGAGTTATGGTCGTCCTCTAGGGATTCATTAAATCATGCACAAACTCATTTAAGCTCGCTAGAGAAACGCAGCGAGAAGGAGAGAAAGCAAATCGAGAATCTAATCTTGAATCATATTTATATGCTCAACGAAGCGCAAAATTGGAAACCAGTCTTTCACAAATACCAATTTTCTAAAATTGAAATCGAAAATTATGTTGATATCCGACTTCCTCGAATATATATATGTGTATGCACACGAATGTGTTATTCATAGACTTTAATAACTCACAGAAAATCTATATAAGATTGATACGGAATGTTTTCAAATTTTTCGAAATTTAAGCATTCTTCTACTCAGAATTAATGTAATCTGGTACAGATAGATTTAATTTTGTCGAACTCAAGCTTTGCTTTTTACTGTATGTGGTATAAAGTAGAAAAAATCTTATAGAATTCTATTTATTCAAAATACTAATTTTTTCTTATGAATCGTGAATTTGTTCGGAAAGCATAAAACTCATACTTTTGCAATATTTATTTCTATTAGAGATTTACAGACGTGCACTCTGGCACAGGTTTTTGACGATATGGAATACATGCTAACAGTGCATGGCTTGATAAAAAATATATTTTTCTCTTTTCAAGAGAAAAGTGACATCTGGCTTAATTACCTCATTAGAAATGTATCTCCTAAATTTTATGGATTTTATACTAAACTTTGGATTCGTGATATTTAAGCCAATTTTTTATGCACATGATTTTTTATAAAACGCTTTTTTTCTACATGCTACATTTACAAAAAGTTAAATACATTTTATCCTTTGTAGATTGTTTTAAAACATGAAAAATACTTACAAAATGCTTAAACTTTATTGACAGAAGAAATTATATTTTTAATATTAAGAATTCACCAAAATGTAAATCTAAAATTTTTAAAACTTTAAAAAACAAGTAGAATATATTTACAGACATCATGACTGGAATGAAAAAAAAATTCTGTTTAATAGCGTTCACAATAATGACAATACATAAGACTTTTCATACACAATAAATGTTTTAAAAAGAATTTTGTTATACTTATAACACTTAATTTTAAATCGAATGAATTAATTTAGTAGTTATTTAAATTGAAGAAACTTTGAATATTTTCTTTTTCAAAAATGAAAAGAAACTTCTTAATGATGCACTTTTGGTACAAGCTTGGTTTTCCAATATTTGTTACTTTTTTCTCTCACTCTCTTACAATTTTTTATACTTACTTTCAAAGTTCGTTACACTTTTATTCATAGTATATTAGGATTCTCCAAAAAAGTATTAGCAAATATATTTTATTATAAGAAAATAAACAAAGAAAATCTCCTAGAATTCGTTCAAATGTCTAGGAACATGGAAAGAAAATCTGAAACCTCAAATTTCAAATACGTTATCAGAAAATAAATAGTAACTTTATGTTGAAAATTCAATTCTTTTATTCTGAGAAGAAACAAGAAAAATCAAATTGCGAGCTAAAAGTGACGGACTATTTTTTTTGTTGGAACGTTCCTTTTTTAATGCATGTTTTCGATGCAGTTAAAAAAAAATGTTTCTTTAACAATATGCGTTCTTTGAAAACACAAAAGTTTGAGCTTTTACAAAGTTAAAATATGAATGTATATATGAATTCAAAGTTAAAAGAAACTCTCCAGAAATTTTTATTAAAAAAGTAGAATACAACACATAACTCAAGCCATATTCATTTAATTTTAAAGATAAAAAAGGTGCTCTTCAAAAAATGTTTTCTGGTATTTTTAACCGGTATTAATAAATCTCTCTTTCAATTTTGAATATTCTCATGTTTCTGAATCATTTGATTTGAACATCTGAAATAAATATATTCTTTGAACAATGCAAGCAAATTCTATTTGAATTAGAAGTTATTAAACATTTAAGATGATTTAAGGGATTATTTATTCAGTTAGCTGATTTTATAAAATTCAACATTTCTCTAGTCTAATTGGCTTACAGTGTCGTATTCCCATATAATGAAGTTAATTTCCAATTAATTTATTCTCTCATTCATGAATGGCTACTTAAATTTGAATTAAAAATTTATTTACCTTTATATATCAGTTGAATTACAACGTGACTTGTATTTTTGGTACAATGTTTCGTTGAAGTTAAATACCTTTCTAAAATATTTATCGGGTTATAAGGGTAATTTATTAGAATTGTGACATTTTAGTATTTGAATAACTTTAGTTTGAATAAATTTATTATTGAATGTGATATTCTATGTAATGAAATTGTGGGCTTTATGCTAATTTACAAAGCGGATTGTTTTGGAAAATATTTCGTTTTCTATAAATAAAGCACAATATTTTTGGATAAATGAAATAAACCTATATCTAAATCTCGAATAAAAACTCGCATATGTTGTTCTTTTATTTAAAATTCTTTTAAAATTGGTATTCGGTTTTTTTTAGAGAAACACAAAAGAGAAATACTTTGATAATATTTTCTAAAAGTGGAGTCACTAATATTTAATCAAGATTTAAAAAGCACATTGCAGCGTTCCCTCGTTTCATGGATGTTTACTACCCCTATTGTTATTTTTGAAGCCCTGGGGCGAAACAAATGTTGAGCCGACATTTGAACTGTTTTGATGTCACTTTTTTTGCTTCTCCGACACCCAGAGGCAAATAGATTCACTAGATACCTTTTCTTCACAATGATAATTAGAAGCGACACACTTGTTTTGAACGGCCGTCCATTCATTCGTTCCCTCCCACATATTGGCCGAGATGCACTTGTTTAGAAAGGATATTGAGCCTTTTGTGACGAAAAAAATATCAAGGAGTGTATTCCCAGCATTGAAGTGACAGGTCAATTTATAGACCATCCATGTGGTTTACGAGGTAAGGCGACATAGATAATCTATGTCGCGACATACTTTAGTCCCTAAATAACCAATGGCAATGGGGACCAAGACAGAGGGTACCTGGCGTAGACCCGTGAAGCTCACCAATCAGAAATTATTGAGGAGGTTTAAAGAGACGGGTCGGAAGGTGATGAGAACCTTCTATGTGATCAGCGAAATGCGACCAGAACTTCTGCAAGATGGATGGACAGAGGTTGCAGATCAGCCGCACCAGTGATTGATATTATGTGAAATCAGCGAATTGCGATCAGAATTTCTGCAAGATCATAGAACTGCAATCCTGATGTGTTCTCTTCTTCAGTGAAAGCCTGCGGAACAGCGAAGAATAGATACCATGATAATGGTGTTACTTTTTTAAAATTGATTTGTAAATAAAATTATATTTGACCAAAGCGGTGTGATCCCTCAAGAATTAAGCAAACTTGCGGGGCATGACGAAACAATGAACATGATCTTTTTTTATTATGTATGTAATGCATGATGCTTATACTTAAGGGTATTCAAATTTTGAAAATTATTTAATTACATTGAAAAAATTCATTTTTTTAATGAATATTTCTTTGTTAGAATTTAGTTTTTCACCTGCAAAATTTAGCTTTTATAAAATATTAGAAATACAATTATCTATAAATACATCAGTAATCAAATATGCTGAAATTTTAATCCTTTTATTAGATTTATTATCCTTGAGCTTGGATAATTATTAATATAAGAATAACTAATGAAATAACTAGAATGAATGCATTTGTTTTCATGTGTGTTAAACTTTTCAATAGAATGTTTTTGCATTATAGCACAAACTTCACCTGTTAATTTATTTTAAAATTACAATTATTTTTTTTCTGCTTCAGTTTACAAATCCTATATGCTAATTCAGTAAAATAACAATACAAAAAAAAAGGCGAGGCGTATGTGTGAATAAAAAAGAGCACGTATCTCTGAAACGAAAAGGAAATTAGTTTGAAAGAAACCAAGAGTTACAAGAAAAGGGAGAGGAGAGAAAACAGAATACTTCCATCAAAATACTTTACGATCATGTTTAATTTAAAGAAAACACGAGGCTATAATTATTGATGCTAACATTTCTGAACCCGTTTTCTAGTCGACGAAAGTTTTAGAAAAAGTTCCTGTTCGCTTTATAATAGGGGCTAAAAGTTCTTAATTTAATACACCTTCCGAGGGATTTTCTGTCAGTAAAAATCAGGGAGAATAAGGAGTTCACACAGAACAAACAAAACCTCTTAGCTGTGAAATTTAATTAGTACCGTACTTGACAGAATGAATTGTCCTTGAAAATTCGTTAAAAGAACTTTGTTTAATTTCATCAAAGCCTCTCTCGTTAGTATCACACTTATTTATCTACCTACGACTCTTCGAAGCAGAAAGTGCAATAAACAAATGACTCGGAGTCAAGTGAAAGCTGTTCACCTTCATCTTTAAATAATGACTTTTTTCAAGAAACAGAATTTTGTCGTCGAGTGTTTTCTAAGTTATTTTAAAGGAAAATAATGATACCTCACTATTTTCTCATGGGATGAACATATTCGATCGCTTTTTTTGTTATTTTTTATTTTTTTGCCTCCTTTAGTTAGAAAATAAATGCAGCATTAATCATTTCGAAGCACGTCTTTTTCGAAACAATAAAGGAAATATGATGCTTTCAAGGGAGCTTTATTCAAATTTGTTTTTGCTATTGTATTTTCTTAGCGTGGTTAAATAAAATTTTGTAAGCAAGAAAAACTTTTGAAAAGAATTCTCAATTAATATCCGATACTTTAGAATCTTTTTTTTTAAATCTTGCAAATTTTTGCTTTTATTAAGGAAATACAAAAGGGAAATATGCCAATAATTTTCGAATTTTATAAAATAAATTATTCACTGATCATTAAACAAAACTTGAAACATGTTAAATGTTACGAAAGTAATAACTATTTATATTATTTTAGCTCGCACACACATTTGTTTATACATGATACATAGCAAAGAAAAATATAAAATTAGCATTACTGATTTTTTATTAAAATTACATAATGAATAACTTGAAATTTTTTTTTGAAAGAAATACGGATTTATTCAAAGATAATGTACTTGAATACATGCTATAATATCAAAATTTTAATTTTGATTAATTATGACAACGAATCAAAATTAAATTGACACACTTCTTGAGCAATTGATAGATTTGAAACTTAACTTGCGCTTATTTCAAAAGAAAATGTATGATTAAGCGCCGTATTGTTTGTAATTTCAGTTAAATAACTTTAATTCTATAATTATTCAGAAAGATTCGAATACAATGGTCTTCAGAGAATATATAATATTAAAAAGTTAACTATAAGCCACTGCTAGAAAATAGAGAAAAGGAACAGCTGAGAGATATAACACTTTTAAATACGTCATATATATAGTTGGTTTCAATAGCATATGGTTCTAAAGCAATATATATTTAAATTCAAAAATATTTTGTAGGCAATTCCTTAGTATGCCAAGTAAGAAATGATTCATAAATACGAGATTATGAATAATGCCACACACAATGTAATACTACTAAATAAGTTATATCTTATTTTCGTTTTTTTTTTTCATGATTAAATGATTATGATATTGCCAAATAAGTTTTATTTATTTGGATATATCTTTTTTAGAAATCATTGATGTTGAAATGAGGAAAAGAACAGAATTGATCGATACCAGTTTGCGAAAAAGATAACATAGTCACAATTTATTACCTTTCAGACATACCACAAGAAAATTAATTTTTTTGCGCCTTATACATCTAGATTTAATGATATTATTTCCTCATGGCTTATTGGATAATTCATATATTTTATTCATTCTAATGATACTTGTAATATGAAAAATATTTTGAAAATATTCACTCTTTTGTTCTGCTCAGATTGTGAAGAGAATTAAAAAAAGATATAAAAAACATGTGGGGAGAATAAATTATGTTAATGAGTTGCTTTATTCATTGAGATAAGAAAATATATCGAGAAATATTTTTCTTTTCATATTGAATCAGGATCAAGTTTTATTTTAATCAATTAATGAATCTTTTATGTAATTGAGTCTTGAAATCGATAACAAGCATACTAAGTTAATGAAATAAAACAGAATAAGGCAATTGTTAAGAAATAAATTTTACGAAGGATTATTATTACATAAAACAAAGAATAAAAATTGCAAGCACAAAGAGAAAGAAAGAATGGAAAAAACAAGATAGTAAACATAATTAAAATTCCGCAAAACAATAAAGATAGTTAGAATTATGTTATGAATATTGCCCTGCGAATAAAAATTACTTACTGATCTCAAAGTCTCAGATGAATACATTTTCATGTATCAAATTCTATGCTCATTTTTAAGCTATATTAAAACCATAAATCGATGAAGAAATAAAAGGCCTTTACCATTTAGGAAATATTGACTACGAAGCTTCAATTCGATCGATAATTTTCCGATAGCATCGAACACGTCTATGTCCTCAAAATTTTGCAGATGCTGAAAAAGCTATTCTCTTTTATTTTATCTCTAGCAATCTAGAAAGCAAAGGTTTTATTTTTTTATGGCAATATATTCCTGCGTGTACCACACAATTTATTTTTAAGATATATTTCTTAAGGCTAAGAATATTAATTAAAACATTTTGTGAAAGCAAATTTGTCATTTTTCATATAAAGGACTTTTAATGGGTTTTCATAAAAATGACAAATTTTAACGTATAGGGATTAAAATTAAAATATCATTTATATTATTATTTTAAAAATATATTTCACTCCAATTAATGGGACATGGTATGATTTATACAAAACATATGTTATTTAATGGTTTTTAAAATTTTTTTGCTTGTTACCAATATACGTAAAACAGATTTTGTTCTCAAAGTACTAACCATTTAATTTTTTGAAGAAAATTTTTAAATCTTATTAGGGGTTTTGAAATACTGCTCCCGCTACAATAATTGACATATACAATCGAAATTGAATTTTCACATACTTTAATCTATCTATAACAAAAGTCGGTATGGGTTTACTGCTAGCACGACTGATATACATAAAATACTTTTTTTTTCTGAATGCCAATTGAAAATTCCTTAAATAATGTGTAAATTCAAAATTCAACTGATTTTTAAAAAATAAGTATTGCTTTGATTCAAAAATGCATTCTAACTTCTGTTACATATACTGTTAACAACAAGTAAAAAAATTCAAAGCATTAGGCGCAATAGAAAAAAAAGCATTTTAAATGAAGATGAATGAGCTTTTTCTTTCTTTCTGAGATAAATATGCTTTGCCATTTGGATGTGAATAAAAATAAACTTTAAAGTTATTAGAACACTGAATTTTTTCTAGCTTAGAGCTTTCAAATTTTGTGAGATTATCGAAAATTATATAAAGAATAATTTAGGCCAAAAAAATGTTATTTTAATTTTTTTACCGATTTTTATCAATTGAGTCTTATTCTGTCTCGTTAAAAATTAGAATATCCAATACATCATAACGTAATTTAATGCACTGGCTTTAAGTGCTAAATAATGGGATTAATATGAATTAATTTATCTATATAGACTTATAATTCATCATTGTATGTAAGCCTTTATAACTAGTAATGATGAGTTTCTGGAACGGTGAATTTTACTTTTTATTAATGTAAATTCTGATATAATTTAAAACTTCACAAGAACTTAACTCTATTTTAAGAAAATTTAAAATGCATCTAACTAAAATTCCTGGCTAAAATAAATCATAATAAAATTATAACGATTAAATTGTCAAAAATATGATCAAAAATTAAATTTTTTGCCTAAAATATTCTTAGCATTTTTTAAAATCCCTTTTACGTTTTTAAACTTTACTTCAAAACATTAAATAGTTAGTCCTTTGTAGTATTTTGAGCCCAACAACTGTTTTATGTAATACATATACATTGACTACAAGTAAAAAAATTATAAAATCCATTAAATCCAAGATTTTTCTATGAATCGTGTTATGTCCCCTTAACTTAAAGTGTGTGCAGTTAGGAGACGCAGAAAAAAAAGACATTGCGAATTTTGAGATATTTTAGGGGCAATTATTTCATACTAATAAAACTCAAATCTAATAAAGTGAATTGAATTAATTTAATTGCAATACGTAAAAAGTTTTCAAACTACTAATAAAGTTTATCAAATGCAAACTATTATTTCTTAAATTAATTTATAATTACGTGATTAGAAATCTCCTAAGGAAGTTCATGCAATTTCTGTCACAACTTAATTATAATTTATTGCCAAATAGTTTTTCTTCCCAAATAAAGGCTAAGTGCATGAGCTCTGATTCTCCCTTAGGGTTAACGATGTTAATACGTACTTTAATGCACACATTAATCAACAAAGGAAGTTTTGTGACGAAAGATGGAGCATAAATTTTAATTTTAAAAGTTTAATGTGTTCCTCGAGGAAACTGCCTTCCAACAAATCATCAGATATTAAAATAAAAAAGAACTCATAAATAATAGTCACGAAACATGTCAAATAAGTTTAATTTCTGTCATTTTTAACTTTTTTATTTTTCTTCTCTCATACCCCCGAGTAGATTCTTATTTTCTTTCATTAACTGGGAAAGTAATTAAAACTTTTAATTATATATGATTTTATAATGATTCTTCCTTTGGATTTTCTTGAGGGGAGTTTATCGATTTTTTAAAAGTATATTATTGTTCTGAGCTCTCGAAGACATGCTTGATACTTAATTCTTTTTATTTATCTGCCTAACAAGAAAAAATTTAACTGCAACTTTAATTCGTAAGAGGACACAGTACGATTCAAATGACAAAATTCGGTCAAAAATCAAATAAAATTTTTTTAGTCTAAATTATTTTTTATGTACTTTTGTACAAACTCACAAAATTTGAAAACTCTAAGTTTAAAAAATGCCGAGTTATGATAACTTTTACGTATATTTTTATTCACAATCCAATGGCAAATCAAAACTTTAAACTGACTTATCTCAGAAAGATAAAATAATTAGTTTTGTCTTCATTTAAAATGCTTTTTTTTATTGTGCTTAATACTTGGAATTTTTTTTTTCACTTGTTGCTAATAGCACATGGAACAAAAGTTGGTATGCATTTTTCATCAAAGCAATACTTATTTCTTAAAACATAATTGAATTTAGAATTTATACATTTTTTAAGGAATTTTCAATAAGCATTCATAAAAAGAAATATCGTACGAATACCAATCATGTTATCGCAAAATCCATACCAAATTTTGTTATACATAGTTTAATGTTACTTGTAAATCAAATTTCATATATGTTCGTTAATTTTTGTAGGAGGTGTAGCATTTTAAAATCACTTCATAAGTTACAAGTTTTTCCCTTGAAAATTAAATGATTAGCTTTTTATGAAATTTTGAGCACAAAATCAGTTTTACATCAGACATACGCATAGGAAGCAACCAAAAAATTATGAAAATCATTAAATTAAAACATTTTGTATAAATCTCACCATGTCCTCTTAAAAAAGTGCCTCGTAGGCACATTTTGTGGTGAGATGATGCAATATTACGTCAGCTTCCGGATTCTACCAATCAGCGAACAAAAACTAGGAAATCAAGCAAGTAAAGTAAGTTCTCGAACTTCCGGGATAAAAGCACAAATGCTGAGATACTTTGGAATAAAAAAAAAACGTTTTTATCCCTCGTAAGCTTTCTGTGCGAGTTTTGTTGCTACTTCTACGTATAAGTGTGTTCACTAGTTTGTATAATGTATCGTCAAGTATCAGGTAAATAAATTCATATTTATAATGCACATGTCAAGAGGTAAATATTTCAAGTTCCGAACAAATTTAAAGCATTTGGAAATAAAATGCCTCATATATATGTCAGTTATTCATTTTTTCTGAGAAATTTAACATAAAAAATCTAATTCTAAATAACTGTCACACCACTGTATTCTATTACATTATATATTGTTGAAAAATTCTTTGGACAAGCTTCACCCACTCTTCGACAGACATTCAAAAACTGTCAATTATACGATATCGTCTGCTGCTTTTGACATTTTTTGAAATGTTCAGAACTGAAAAGATCTATAACAGAAGCATCAATTGTACGTCAATAAAAAAAGAACATGGGCACTATTTCCAATTTTTATAATCTTGATGCATTGAAAAACAAATATTGAACGATTCGGGAGTTGGACGCTACTAATGTTAAATAAATTTATGTATTAAAAACTATTATAAGCATATGAACAGTATAATGTTTCCCTTTTTCTTTGTATAACGAAAAAATATTATTTGTTCGTTTAAAAAGGTACAATACACCTATTTTTTAAAGGAATTTTATATCTTATGATTTTATTTTAATTGTTTAAACTTATTAATGACTTTGGATACATTGTTCTGGATTCTGTTACAAGACTGTTACAAGAAAAAAACGACAAAAAATAGTCAAAATTTCTCTTAATAATTTATTCTAAGTTTTTCTTTGATTCCATTTTTAATTCCTTTGATTTAATTAAATAAATTTCCTTTGTTTGAACTGTGATTATTACATAATGTTTTGTAAAAATACTCGAAATTTACACTTATTTAGCTTCTTATTCTTATTTAAACGAACCTTTTTTTACAAAAAATTACATGTACTGTTATTTGAGTTAATAGGTATACACTGTTATGAAAATTGTATAAATGCATAAATACATATACTGATTAACTGCATATTCTGAATTAGGAATAAATAATTTGAGATATTTATTTTAAAAAATGAGCTTTTTTAAGAAAAGAAAATTAAAACAAATTAATGCACATGTAAATGTTACAAAATACATAATACATAAAACAAACTTGAAACTTGAAAAAACAATATTTTCCTACTAGTAGTGACTGATACGAAGGTTCTTTTAAATTCAAATATAATATACTTCTAAATTCAGTATTAAAAGGATCGAATCAAGTAACAGACGCCTTCGCAAAGATATCTAACCCAATTCCGACTGTCAAAACTTCTATATCTATTGTTAGAATAAAAAAAAACATGCATTCTTCCATAATCAAATAAACATTCTGTAAGAAAACATTTCCATATCAAAATAGATGCGAAACAAATTCCTGTTTTCGGTCTCTACGAAAAGTCTAATAAATTTGCTTTAAAAGAACCTAGGATATTGTGAACTATATTTCCTGACTTCATGTGCTTATGCTGATTATACACTACAAACGATAGTGAAAGCTGGAATTCAGGATTCTTGAATATATTTTTGTGTCTTTTTATGAGTTATCTGATACCATAACGATATATTATTCTGAAATGATACGACAATATGAAGGGAATAAGTAAGTTAGACTTTTGTACTGTTTACACTCAGAAAAAAAAGTAATTTAACTCTTAAAATAAAATAAACTAAAAATGTGTATGTAATATTTAATGGCTAAATTTAAAACTTGTAACCGTTTTTAAACAGGATATTAACTTGATTTTCTTGATAATAAGGATGAGAAAATGTATTTGGCAAATAAACCAAATTTCTGGTTACTACTGGTACACAGATTTATGTACTTACAAACACTTCATTAACCCCTTAAATGGTCAAATTTTTTGCCCAAAATGAAAAAAATAAAACGCACATTTTTATTGTAAGGCATACATAACAAAATGCGAAAATGTGAGAATTTTGTTGTAATTTCAATTGTAAAGTTTTCACACTATTCCACTATAATTGTGGAACACAAAAGCCTCTAAATGTTTGCTTTAAATAGTATGCTCTGCATTCTATGAAGAATGTTCATACATGAAAAAAATTTCTCTCATACAAAACAATTTCGTGTTCGTACCTCTTTTCAAACTGTTGAAGATTTTGTGTTCTATATACACAACTGGATATTTGCATACACAGCTGGAAGCATGGTGTAATATTAATAATTTGGAATGGGACTGAGAAAATATCGGTCTTTTTGGATTATATTTCTATTTTAATTTCTTTTCAAGCAGCATATTGTACTTTGCCTTACCAATCCCTGTTCTTTATCAAATATTATCAAGAATCTAGATTCCTGCCTTCAGTGAAAAAATTCTGCCTTCATCACAATAAAAAAAACCCAGATGAGAAGTATTTCAGTATCATGGACAAACTGCATCTCTTAAAAACACACACACTCTCACTAATAATCTCCCTATAAGAAATAAAAATACGGGAAAATCAAAGATATAAAGAAGAAAATATCAGTTCCCGTACAGTTTACGGGCTAAACGGTTGTGGCCAGTTTTCGGTGTACAGGCAAACTAGTTAAGGAGTCAACTTATAACTTTACAGAGATTTTAACAAAAATAAATTTCAAGTATTTCAAATATAAAAGTATTAGATCCAAATTTTAGAAATTTATAACTATCATTTACCTTTGAATAAAGTAATTAAAATAATTATTTGAAAATGGGACAATTCATTAATTTGAAAATGATCTATGTTAAAAATTGATATCTTAAATCAACATATTACTCATTTTCAGAACGCTAAAAATGATTCAAAAAGTATTAAATATATACTAGTTGGTGTTCATACTGCCGCATAATAATGAAACAGATTTGAAGTATATATTGTTTCGGCTGACATTTCCTGTGTGATTATTATTAAAAAAACTTGAAAGATGATTGCTACTTCTTATATTTAAAATTTATCTTAAGTTTATGGTATATATTTAAAAATATCCGGAAATTTTCAATGTGATCGTTCACGAACAAGTAATTAAATATGAACATGAGCCCATTAAATCTGTTGATTTCTGAAAATGTCTTTATATAGCAGCAAAGAATGCTCAAATAATACATTATGTTATTCAAGTAATATAGTTTCAAATAAACTAATGTAGCTTAAGGATATCTTACAAGTATAGTAAAGGTAAAATTAAAGCTCATTATAAAATTGAGTTATTAAAATATTTTATGGCATACTAAATGGTCAAAACTAAAATGGCATATAAAATATTTAACTCTAATACTTTATTCTAAGCACTTTACTTGGTTATTGCGTAAAAAGATTATTTTCCCAGATATATAAAGAATATATAGTATTTTTATCGATAAGGCAATTCCGAAGTATAGAGGCGTACGGGGGATATCTCTGATTATTGCATCAACTAAAATTGTCAAGTCTGTTTCTAAGGAAATACATAAAACATTGGAAAAGTATTTTTAAACCCTAAGAGGTGTAAATATACTGCTGACATCGATCTCAAAGAAACTTGAAACTTCATACTTTTTCCTCTTCTGTCTATAAGACGCTGGAGTCGGGGTAAGTCATTTTCGTAAATTTTCTAAAAGAATGAGGAAATGATGTCCTTACTCTTTTCCAAACGTGTTTTGCTTCCAAAAATGCTTTTACCAAAACTGAAAAATGCAATTGCAAGGCTTTCAGAATTTAGAAGTTGCTCTCAACAGCTAAGAAAAGCCACAGCAAAATATGTGCACCGAAATTGTGAATACAATTTTTTGGAAAAAATGCTATAAGATATAAATAGAGTGAAATATTTAAGCCTTTTTTCCAAGATTTTTACATAAGTTATACTATTGCATGTTGTAGAACACATGCGCTTAAAAAAATATTTTTTTAACTGTTCTCGTAATATAAACAAGCAATTATTGGTGTTTATTCCCCTTAATAATTAGCGATAATCCATACTGCACTTTCAAAAAACAGATATTGTTAAATAAAAAACCATATATTATATGTACAACACAATAAAAAAAAATCTTAACTCTAAACTCCATTCAACTCATTTCATAAAAACTGCCACAGTCTATTTCTTAAAAAAAATTAAGCTTATACATAATTCATATAAATTTTCTCTTGAGGGGTTTTAATTCCTAATAGTCTTGAGTTGTAGAGTAGTAGCGGTAGCCTAGTGGTCAAGGTAACGGACTCGTGCCGTAAGTGTCATGAGTTCGAGCTTTGTACCGCTGAAGACCCACCATGCAGAGGGAGCCGATGCACGTTAAATATGCGTCGAGGCTCAAACATCCTCCCGTTGGTGTGGTATGGTATTTAAGAGAGGGGTGCCTGGTCACATTGCATCCTTGTCACTTGACCATTGATCAAAATCACGAGTTCGGTCACCAAACGACCTCAAGCAGCTGAATAGTGTGAGGTTAATATTCCCTCACTTACTTACTTGAGCTATTCAAGACTTAGTGTGATAATTGATTTCTAGTTCTGCCACCCAACGAGAAATAATCGTAAATTATCTCTCCAAAACTAAAACAGCGTTTCTAAAACAGGATGATTCAATGTTGCATCATCTGCTTATGCGAATCAATCAGAAAATCCTGCACCGGAAATCCTAAGATTTTAATAGCTTCCAATTAACCAAGGCAATAAATAAAATAGACCTTTTGAGTGAGCAATAAATGATTTTAAGAGTAAAATATTTGTGTGTGTAAATGATGCCTAAATCAAGTTCGAATCACTTCCTATATAATTAAATTAAAAATTAGCAAATTTGTATTTTTATTTGATACAAATAGTCACTAAAATAATTTCGTGAAATGCGAGCTCATTATAAAATTTACTAAACCTATTATTTAATGCATATAAAAAATCACACAAAAAATTACTTATATAAGTTTCCTCCAACACTCAACTAAGCCCTTTAGAAAAGATATTTTCAAATAACAAATGTCTCCCTTCTAGTTGAAGAAGGAGCAAAAAACAGCCTTCTTAAAACATCATTCTATGCATTTAAACTGAACTCATACTGCTCCTGAAAAACCAGATACAACCGACAAGCTGTTCGACAAATATACAAACATTTACTCAAGACTCAAAAAAAGAAGTTTTACAAATCTTTTCATATGCTTGGCAGTTTTTTTTTTCAAGATTTCACTTTCCATGACATAAAAAAAATGTCAAAAATTTATTTTTTGTCCGGAAATTCTACCCTTTACTTACATGCCAACCATATATGTTTGGTTCGAATCAAAGTATCAAATGAAATCTGTTTTTCGCGTAGCGGAAATTTGGAAAGAAATTGGGTAATTTTTGGTGACTAGATTCAATAACATAAAGCAAAATTTAATGCAAAACGGAAAGGCTAATTTTTGAAATTCTTTTAAATATATGTTTATTTTTAGTCAATAATTTAACAAATTAAATTGCTAAAAGAGAATAAGTGTAGTATATTTTTATTCTACTTTTACTGCTGTAAAAGTTTAAGGTATCCGATTACTTGCGACAACATTTTTTTAAAAAAAATGCAAATATAGGATTTTTTGTTGTTTTTAGATTTGGTTTAGTACATTTTAAGAAAAAAATGGTAAAATTAAGAAGAGAAAAAGAAATTATTATTACTAAAATGGAAAAAATTGATAAAATATTACATAAACGGGGCATACAGTTTGTTCAGTTTATGAACAAATTCTCAATTTTTCAATTTCGATGTGTTACTTTTCCATTCAATTTTTAAATAACCCTCAGGATAAAAGATATTTTAATTTTTACAAAAACTAGAACACTTTATCTTAGTTATTATATAAAATTGCTTTAAAAAACAGTGATTGTATTGACATAAGGGACTGTAAATTTTGTAATAAAACAGTGATTAATAAATCTGAAGGTCAAAACACTTCTACTGTTATACAGAAAATACACAAAAGATTTCGGCAAATTATTACCAAAACTTTTTGAGCAACCCGTTTGAGCAATTAAAAAAAAACACATCTCGAGTAAAACGAAACGCATATTAAAGTATAACATCTTGCTTAAAGTATTGGCATCTTCTTTTACTAAAACACTTGTTGTGTTTGTTCTATTGAACGGAAACTAATAAAAGGTGTTCTTATAAATCTAATAAGCTGGTCTATAAAATAAAATCATACAAAAAATTTGTTAATTTTTGGCAAAATTCACAATTTTAGGGTAGTCGGATATCTTAAGTTTGCGATAACTGCGGTTAAAGAATTGATTATTTGGAATATTAGAAGACCATGAAAATTAAAATATATAGGATAAATGGCTTAGAAAGTGGAAGTGTTTGTGCGGTATATATTTATAAAACTACCGTTACATTTGATAGAAAGGTAACATTCACTTAGAAAATCAAAATTACAGAAAACATTTTTTTTATTCTCGTAAATAATATTTTCTCACAGACACTGGGCAAATACGATCTCTGCTTAATATATATAATTTGAATTAAAAAAAATGAACACTTGCAAAATAATTTAAATCAGTAATTAGAGATACATTTCTTATTTCTGTTTTACACTCTTTCTAGAATTTGTTTACTACTATATATTTTAAATTTATTTCAAACGATACATAAATTGCTTTAAAACGCCAGTTGTAAATCTACATAGAATACCAATTGGGTATTTTTCAATATTTTTAAAAAAAATTAAATATTGAAAAAAATGCGAGTAATTTATTTTCTCACAATATAAATCATATAAAAGATGGGATGAATATATACACTGAATTACATTAAAGAACATCTAGTTTCGGTGAACTATCCGTAATATTCTTAATTTTTTTTTGAAAACTAATAACATGATTATTAAATAACTGCTATTGAGTGATTATTAATATTTATCACAAACATACGTTTGCATGGTAACTTCCGTTATCGTACAGATTATATTAGGGGTGGCGAACTTTTATCGATCAACGTACCATTTTTTCTAATGAAGTGTTTATTGAGATATAGACGTGCCGTCAAATAATTATGACTTGTAATTATTGAGAAAATAATGAAACTAAAAATAAGAACACAAAATCATTTATCAACTACGAAAAAAAAACCTTTTGTACTGTATAGTTATAAATTTTTAAGTTATACGTGCAATTCAAATTAGAGTATCATTAGTAGTGTGAGTTCCATTGTTACAGATTGGATAATAAATATTTTATATTAGGATTGTAAGATGTCACTTTTAGTAGAATGCATGCTCAATTGGAGTAATCTGCGAATCGGTTTTTAAGCAATTAATTATTTTTGCTGTGGTTCACTTTTTTAACAAGAGAATTTGCGTTTATTTCAAAATGCCGTTTTACAGACGATGCTCTGCATACCACTATTCCAGAACATAAAACATACATCTCTTTGTCGCCTTTACTAATAATGCGATACTTCTTGATTCACCAAATTTGAAATTCTCAGTTACATTTACTATCTTGCCCATTTTATGCTTTTGCTGAACTAGTCATGTTAAATAACACTTAAAAATCGTAAATATAACACAAATAAACTTTAAAATACAGTTGTGTCAATGAAATCGACTACACTAAGCGTAGACAAACTTTGCATCATAAGCAATTGTAGTCCACGATGTAGCTAAGGCAAGACAATAACAAATGAGTGTACTCCCTGCTGGTACCACACCGCGACTGATCACTCGAAATTGATTGTAATACTTTATAGTGAACTTTGTTACTTTGAAATAAAATGAAAACCATTTTGACCGCTGGCGTACACAAAATATTGTGCAAATGGTTCGCCATCCCTGGATTATATCATATTTTCTTGTGAGCGTCGTTGTCGAATGGTCATGGCCACGAAATCTTCGCTGACAATGTCGAGTCGATGTTTCAAATCCTGGAGTCAATAAATATACGTCGTTTAGAGGGGTTGATGCACGTTATTTCATATCCTCATGTTGTGTAGAGAGGAAATTTGGAGAGTGGGGTGGCTGCTCAGGCATCAGCTTTTAATACTTGACCGTAGATTAAAATTGTTAAATCCTTCTCCAACAACCTTCGTGCTGCTTCCGAGCGTGACGTTGATCAAAAATAAAATCTTATATGACATTTTCTTTAAAAAAAATAATGAGATTAACAAATGAGTATTTATCATTTAAAGAATCAATAGTTGTTAAAACCACTACATAGAAAAAAGACTTTTAAAAGAAGGATTTTCGGAACCATAGAAAGATAAATCATTGATTAAAATTCTTAAATGCATTACAACTCACTCTGCTGTGTTTAATTACAAAACTCTAATTACATGAAATTTAATTTATACAGTCGCTACTTCAGTGCAACAAATCTTAATTAACTTTACATTTTACATAAACTGTGCATTTTTTAAGAGATTGTTGTAAAATTATTTGTAAAAATATAAATCATTCCTCCAGTTTGTAATAAAATAAATAATTCTCTCTGAATTAGTTCAAATATTAACTTTATAAATATTTAAGAACTAAGCTTAATTGTCATGAATTGATCTTTCGAAGTATTATTTAATGAGAAATATAAATGTAAGAAATATTTTACTAGAAAAGTTTTTTCGAAAGAGCTTATTCTTAAAACTTATTCTGCTCACTAGGATCTCAAAAAACTTTCAAGTATTGTCTGTAAATTGGAAAAACTCCAAGAAAACGAAAGTATTTTTCGTGAACCATAACGTACTACAATTATTTGTTTGAAATGAAACAAAAACAACTTTTATTACACATAGAAGTACTTCTGTATATTGATTATACAAAGAGGAATGAATATATAAATATTTTAAAACTGAATATGTAAATGTTTTGTATGAAATATTTAAAGCTTATTTCAAAGGGTTAAGTATAAACCCAATATTTTTCTAACAATATGTAGTTTATAAATGTTTTAAATTTTAAAATAAAACAAAATTCAAGACTTACAGATTTGAATTTTAAAACAGAATTCTACATATTTTAAAAGGCCAATATGTGTTTATTCCAAACTTGTATTCTAGTTACGTAAATGAAGTAGGGAAATTTGATTTTCAGCTTTTTTTTTGATGCTTTCGGGAGCTCAGAATTTTTTCATACAAAAATTGACAGAACAATTTTACTTTGTATTTCCAAAGGTTTCTACCCAAAAATGTGAATTTTACAATACTTTCTAAAATAAAGAAGCATAGAACTAGTTTTTATTTGTTTTCTTAAATAAACTATCCATAGTACGAAAAACTAAAGGACTCAGTTTTATTCGTGTAAAAAATTAAATCTACTTTTATTAAAAGCAATATTTAAAGCAGGACGATAAGAATAATTTTAACATATTTGCATTTAAGAGATTCTATGATTAATTTCAAATAATAATAAAAACTTAGAAATAATTGTTATTATTTATAATTATAAATTTATCAGCTTTATAAGTTGTGGTCAATAAGCCACACTGTAATTAAATAGAGCTTGTTCTTATATGAATTATCAATTAATAAGTCATTCACATTATACTGTTAAGGTGTAATTAGAATTTTGAAATGGTATAAAATTTATAAATTATACATTGTTATAATATGTTTTATCATGAATTAGTTACATATACATATGAAATGTGTTAAAAGTCAAAAGGCATTTTCATCTAGAAAATTTAAACATTAAATATATAGACTCAAAGAGAGAATTTTAAAGGAAGATAAGATTAAATTCTAGATTCATTGTCATTTGTAACCTATGCATAGTTACTCGATCATTTGGATTCTCTCAACAGAGTTTAATTTCCTATTTGACGGTTGAGGTTACATCAGCAGAGGGCTCGAATTTTCGTTTAAATATGTTACCTAATATGCAAATTGCTATTTTCAACTTGCGGAACATTAGCTATCTCATATGTCTCTTTCGAATTCTGTAATTGATGAATAATGAGATTTGGGAGGTGGTTTGAATCCACTCTCTGGAATTTTCATTAATATGCAGGTGACCGTGTGTTGGGTCACGTGATTTTCAATTCTAGTATTTTACTAGAAACGTATGTAGAAAAATTTAAACTGCAGAAAAGGATAGTTCCATTTATGCAATTAAAAAAGTTAAATTAAATTCAGTAGGTAAACTCATACGATTTTTTCTTTTTGTGTATAATTAGATAATATGAATTTTTTAATAAGTTAGTTTTGTCGCAGCTTATTCAAAATTGGTCCCTATGTGCACAAAGACATTAACTCATTCCCTCAATAAGATATACCTTTCGCTAAAAAAATCATTCTAAAAAGCAAAGACTGCTAATTTTCATATGGCATTGTAATTTAAGAAATAATCCAGGTAAAGGTTAAGATATAATTCAAATGCAGATATACATACACAGTTATACTTAAAAAATACACCTACAAGAAATGCAATATTTTTACAGAAAATTAAGAGGATGACCGGAAATTAGATTACAAAAGAAATGACCGTTTAATGAGAAGAGTAAGTGAATGGGTTTTGAATAACGTTGCACCACAAAGTAATACGAGATCTGTTGGCAACGGACCTCATAATCATGAACCTTGGCCAAGCAGTTTAACAAGAAAAGAAACAGTGTTTAAAATTAATCTGAATGTAATTTTAAAACCAGTTGTTGAATGAAAATCTTCTTTCTAAATAGTTAAAATTTTAAATTTTATAAAAAAATAAAAAGTATAAGTAATTATATATTTTAAAATGATGGAGACTCACAGACAATGTAATATTGCTTTTAGATGGCATAACAATTTAGGGATTAAAATAAAATAAATTTATGAGATTATAATATAAAATTTAAAGACTTCATCTTTCCATATCGCATACACACACTAAAGAATAAAGTATAATGAATAATAAATTCAGATAACAGATCATTGCTCAGAAATAGGCACAAAAAAAAGAAGATTCTATCTCAGTTAATATAAATAACTCATTTTTTACACATTTGAAATTCGTTTTATGAATTTTTTATTTATAAAATATAGTTCTTGCTTTCAGATAAAATATTCAAATTAGATTTGGTTCCACAATTGCGTTTCTGTAAAGAAAGTAAACAGAAATGTTTGCAGAATTCATTAGATTGCTTCATTAAACCTTAATAAGAGGAATTTTTAAATCTAAAACAAAATATCTTAGCAAATATTACTAATCTCAGAAACTATTCATATTTAAATATGTAAATATTGTACAAAGATCGATTGAGAGTTTTATTTTTTAACACAATAACTAACGCAGAGTATCTCTCTAAAATATACATACAAATCGAGATTTTCTCATTAACATTTCAAAACTAATTTTAGCATTAAACATTTCTCAAATTATTTGCAATGCATTCTTTCAAGTGAAATATGTATTATCTTTGATGCACTATGAAAAAAATATTTGTGCATCACTTAGAAATACTCGTGAAGAAATAAAATAGGTTAGGCATGAGTGAGTGTGAACGACGATTTAATTTCGTTACAATATGTTCTGTTATAACCAAAATGCTTAAAGTTTGATTAGATGCTTGATTAGACTCGACATTTTCAAACCTTCAACCTTCATAATCTGAAGCAGATTTTAACATTTCTCTCATTAATTGCTAATAAAAGCGTTTATATTAATATGATGTATAAGACAATTTCATTAAATATGAAAGTTTCCCTGCTTAATGTAAATGCCTTTGGATAATCAACTTAACATTTAATTGATAAATTAAGGTTTCTCTTTGACCAAGTGTTCGTGTACCTGTTTATTTTTACAGATTTACAAGGAGTTAGACATCAAATTATATCGTCCCTATATATTAAAAGAGAAGAAAATTCTTGTGATCTGTTGAGTAATTTGCAAATTTTAAATCATAGGAAATAAAATGTTATCATAAGATTATAAAGTATCCGATTACTTGCGATAACTTTTTTTTAAAAAAAATGGAGGTATGGGGATTTTTTTTTATTTTTAGATTTGCATAGTACACTTTAAGAAAAATATGCTAAAATTAATAGGAGAAAAAGAAATTATTATTACTAAAATGATAAAAATTTATAAAAAATAACATAAAGGTGGCCTATTCTGTACCAAAAGCTTATGAACAAATTTTCAATTCTGATGAGTTACTATGTTATTCGTTTTTGAAATGACCTTCAGGATAAGAGATATTTATAAATTTTTACAAAAACTAGAGCCCTTTATGTTAGTTATTATATGAAATTGCTCAAAAAACAGTGATTATATTAAAATAGGGGACTGTAAATTTTATAAAAAACAATGATTGATAAATCTGAAGGCTAAAACGCTTCTACTATTATGCAAAACATACACAAAAAATTTCAGTTAATTACCTTCCAAACTTTTTTAGCAATCGCGGGCTCCATTTGAGCATTTTAAGAAAAAACACACATTTCGAGTAAAACGCGTTTTAAAGTATGACATCTTGCTTAAAGTAAAGGTATCTGTTTTTACTAAAACACTTGTAGTTTTTGCTCTAGGGAACGGAAAATAATAAGCTTAGTATTTTTATAAAGCTAACAAGATAGCCTATAAAACAAAATCATAAAAAAATTCTCAATTTTCGGCAAAATTCGCAGTTTTAGGGTAGTCGGTTACTTTAAGCATTAACTGGTTGCTTCCATTATCTATTTTGAGAATGCAATAAGGCATTAGAAGATTGAGAAACATAATGATTGATAAAAATGATTTACTATTTTACATAAGTAGTTAATCAACTTAATTAATTGAGTGTTTAATTTCTTCAAAAACACAACTAGTATTTGTTAGAAATATTTACAAAATATATCCTTTTAAGGCTTATCAGAATAAGTTTTTCTTTAACTTATAAAATCGGTCTGTGAAATTTTAGATACATTGTAATACCTTAGAAAATGGAGATATCTCCTCTCCTTAGCGTAATAATTAGTTGTATTTTGAGAGTCACAAGTACAATGTGTCTATATTCCCAAGGTTTAATCCCATCTCAGAATACATCCTTACAGTGAACAAATAAAATGACTGTAAGTACAAAGGAGCAAGTTTAACAGTGATGAGAAAAGGAAGCTAGTTACACAACAAAACGATTTTTCTCCCAAGAAAGGAGAGAAAACGAAAAGTATAAGATGCTTATTAAAATGAAATAAATTTAAAGCATAATTTTAAACATGACTTTTCGCTTAAGATATTCAATCCCTTAATATTTTACCTTAGTAAAATATTGTTGAAATAATGTGAACGAGAAGAAATGGTTAGAATTGTCTGTAAAGAGGTAAATAGTACGTCTTTCTTACTTGTGACACAAACACACACACACACACATATATATATACACTCATGTCCATAAATTAAGGATAATGAAGTTCAGGCAAACAAAGAGACAGAAGCAAAACAAATTTGACTTATTTGTAAAGTCTATTTATTAAACAAAAGGTAAAGAGCAAAAAAGATGCTATATGTTTGACATAATTAATAAAAATTGCGATTTTTACTCCCTGGAGCAAATTTCAAAAAAGAACCTATTTACAAAAAACAGTACAACATGGTTAGTATGATGGTTAATACGCATTATGTCTCCCGGACGATGCAATACAGGCCTAACAACGCCTATGCATGCTGAGTATCAAATTATCAATTTGATCTTGGTGAATATTACACCACTCATCAAGCAATGCCCTCCGAAGTTCCGGTAGACAGGTGGGAGGGGGTTGACGATCTGCAATTCGTCGGTCAAGCATATCCCACACATGCTCTATTGGATTCAAGTCTGGTGAGTATGCTGGCCAATCCATACGGGTGATATCCTCCGATTGAAGGCATTCGTCTAAAATGTTTGCACGGTGAGGACGGGCGTTGTCATCCATAAACAGAAATTCAGCACCCATGGCACCCCGAAACAAACGTAAATGTTGTTCCAGAATGACATCCCGATAGATGTGGCCTGTCATCGTTACACTCTGAACATGCAGGTCAATTCTGGAACCAAGAACAATTTCTCCCCAAACGAGCCATCGTGCACCACCGTAACGGTGTCGTTCAATGGTGTTTGTTCTCTTGGTGGTAACGGGTACCTGGCGCTCTCCATATGAAAGTCCGGCGAGAATCAGACTGAAAACTAAACCTGGACTCGTCGGAAAACATCACACAAGACCACTGTTGCGGTGTCCACAATGCATGCTCTTTACTCCAGGTTAATCACAGGCGCCAAAGAGTTGCGGTAAGGGGAACACATCTGACAGGCCTACGAGCATATAGACCAATGTGCCCTAAGCGTCTGTACACGGTCTGCCTTAAAACTGTCGTACCGGTAGCTGAAGAGAGCTGACGAGACAGGTCTGATGCTGTGCTCCGTCAGTTATTTTTGGCAGTAACTGCCAAATACCGGTCCTCATTTGGCGTTATAACTCGGGGGCGACCTGTGCTGTAACATCTACTCACATTACCATCATCTTGGAATCGTTGCCAAAGCCTGGAGATGTCACTCTGGGTGATTCCAAGTTCCTCGGATACTTCCA
>BMAO01006990.1:0-31478 GCA_019973975.1 Trichonephila clavata | reverse complement strand
GGGAATCACGTGACAAATTGGGCAACAATTGCACGTGTTTTGCATTACCGTGGTAGAACCGTATAAGCAAATTGTTGACATTCTTTAGCTTTAATTTTATCTAATTAAAATATGTGATATCATTGTATTTCTTGCATTATTCTAGTGTATATATTTGTTAGGAAATAATCTTAACAACTTTTTTACATAATTTTTGTAATTTATTTATCTAATTAGGTATTCGTCTGCTTCGACTAGTGTTAGCTGGTGTATTTGTTTATAGTTCTCGATTCACTTAGATATAGCTCTGTTATTTTAGTTCTCAATTAATTTTGTAGTTCTTTTTTTTATATTCGATGACAAATTTGTGAGTAACATGTCGCTTACCGAGCCTGATTGCTCAGTTAAGTATTAATTTTTTTATCAAAAGCGTTGTAAAAAGCATAAATGAAGAGAGTAAAGTACAAGTCATTTGTTCAGATCAGAACAACTTCTGAGGTAAGTTATAAATTATTTTGTGTTCTAATTTAGATACTTTCTGAAACTATTATGAATGCATTGCTATTTACTCATTTATGCTTTAGTTTAACTCATTGTTATAAAAAACAAAATAGGTTTTAATAACATTAATATTGTTATTTATCATTGAATTATAAGTTGATTCTAAAAGATTAAAAGTAATGGCAACTATTCAAATTTAGCAGCTTTTTAAACTTCTGTAAAAAGAAATGTGAATGGACAAATTTAAATTTTTTTGAATAGCTATATTATCAATGATAAGTTTATAATTTGATTCTTATATTTTTAGAGTAGCTTGAATATCAATTGCATTGTTTTCTATTTTAATGAATATTCATTATTATGCTTTAGTCATTACATAGTTATTGCTATTTATGAGTAAATCCTAATTTGATTCCAACACATTAAAGTAAAAGACAAGAAATGCCAAACCATTTTGATAAAGAAATGTAAATTTTTTTCATTTAAAACTTAAATTCAATATGGAGAAATGTTGTGTTTACATTTAGGATTCTCCCAAATTGTTACTAATTTTTCTTATAAGGCATAGTATTTTTAAATCAAGCACTTTATAATGTGTTTTTATATAAAAAAAACTGTTAATTTTCACTTATTTAAAATTTTTATTCATATAATTTATTTATTTAAATTATGGTCTTTAGATAAAATAATTGAATATAAATTAAGCTGAAAATTAACTTTGGCACAAATCTTTCAACATTTATTAACCAGTAGACTAATATGTTAAATACCGAAAACTCATAGAAATTTACAATCTAATTTTAGAATTTATTTCTTTTTAATATTTAATACTTTTTTTTAAACTTAAGGTTATAAGTGCAACATGCACTTGTCCTGCTGGAGGCACTCCAACATTTTGTAAGCAGGTATTTGCAACGGTTTATGTTCCAACGAAAACAAAGATGGTTTCTGCAAAAGTGGAGACAGATCGTGCTACTTGGTATACAGCTGGTTTGCGGGTAGATAGTGAAAGTACCCAGATGGTTCAGGACGATACAGATTGAAATGGCAAGATTCTTTGGAAATTTGTTATTGTTTGGAAGTGCGAGTCGTGATATGAATGAAATGTGTCCGCATCTGCAATGAGCAGACAACATGTTGCAAGGACAGAAATCACCACGGCACGAATTGAAGAAACTACTTAGATTGATCAACGGGTAACTCAGCTTTAAATCTCGTCAGAGCTGGGATTGAGATATGGTAGCACGCAGTATATCATTTTCTGATGTGCTGGCGATATTGTACTGAGACTGGCTCAATGGACAAGGACCTGATTTCTACCTAGACAGATTAAACAAGTAGGTTCTGCATTCTCTATGATAAATGCCTAAATAGATTTGGTGATTATGATGAAATGTGATAGGTGAATATGCCTCTTAATTCCCTTTTTGTATTTTCTGTCTATTGTAAATAAATATTTTTTATTCGACTTGTAACCTTTTTTTCTGCTCGCCCCTCGTAGTTATGCATATTTCTTAATGATTTGTGGATTTTATAGATGTATCTGTTTTTACAGTGTTAAGCTTTTTAAAATAATTTTGTACATAAAATATTAAGAGTTGATAGAGAAGTATTTCATATATATTTAATCCTCTGATGAAATTTTTTTTACAACTTCATGAATTGCATATTTTATATTAGTGTGGCTTATACCAGTATAAGATATTTGAAATGATGCTGTAATTTTGTGGTTTGCTTTATCAATACTATAGAAAGTTCTTAATTTTTTTTCCCTTTGTACTAGTATGCTATTAACTGGTATACTCGTTCTTCACACGGGTGGGAATTTATATATATCAAAAATGTTATGCATGAATTTTCTCATTTTTTTTCAGCATTTAGAGATGGAAAATAACAATTGTCTATAAAATATATTACATTTACGTCAAGTTTGCCTACCTACACTTAAAATTCAAATTAATATTTTATTTCATTGGTGATCAGTTTGATGAAAATGAATTTTATTTTTACAATGTATTACATGTAAATACTTTATACATATAAAGATATCTAAAATGATTCTAATAAAATAAAAATTGGACATGGCAAAGTTTTTATAAATAAGTAAATGTAAGGACTCAAATTGATATTTTAAAGACTTGTCATTCAATTCTTAGCATTTAATAATCTCCCACTTTGTGGAAACCATGAAATAATATGAACAGCTATAAATGGAAATTGTTTTAGTTCAATAGAATAAGTAAATATGACCCTGTGTTAATTTATCATTTGTAAACAAAATTTAAAAAAACTTCTAAAAATATAATTGTGCATAACTTAGCAAATTATAAAAAAAAACAGTAGAGAAATTTACATGTTACTTCCATAACACTGCAATATTGATACAGTTTTACGTGAATAGATTTATATAAATATACCAAATATTAATTCTGATTTAAAAACCTGCGAAAAACATGAATTAGAAAAATGTTTTAAGACATTTGTTAAGTTTACAACAAAAATGTAGATGAAATCAGTTAGCAACAGAATTTGATTTTGAATGTAAGAGATTTAAATAACACACAATATATATTGCAATACATGATAATAAATATGAGTTATTTCTACATGTATTAATTGTTTTAATACTTTTTTCTGAAGTTGCAGTTGCTGTAGCAAGTGTTGAGAGCTCTTTCAGCATATTAAAAAGTTACCTTCAGCAGTTGCTATATTAAGCATCAAACAAAAAAATAAAAACTTTTATAAAAATAACATCACGCAATAAAACACATGTGCATGGGTTTGCGACACTTGGATCACAAGTTATTATTAATGCAAATATGTACTATATTAAAAATTTACATTAAAATTTTTAATAAATACTTTTTTTATATGAAGTGCCTATAACATGTTGATCTACTTCTTTTATATTGTACAATATTAAGGGAATGTACCATCAGAAAAAATGAAATAATTTTCAGAAATTCAATTTAATTATCCTTAATTTTAAATAAATTTTTCTTATTGAATTACATATAATTTATAAAAATAATAGAAAATAATGATTTATGTATAAACAATAGATGGTTCCAAAATACAATTTAAACGTAAAAAAGTTTACTTTAAGCCATTGTTCATCTCATATTAAAGTGAGTTAATATGTAAGTTTTTGATTAATAATATTTATCCATTGGTGAAAATAAATTTCATTTTTACAGCACAATGAATTGCAAATTAGATGGAAAAAATACAATACAATATATATATAAATGAATAGTCGCATAAAATTTCCATTCACAATTAAATTCAAAATTTATCAAACCAAACAAATATTTCTGTACAATTTCAATGATGAATAATATTTATATATATATAAAAACAGCGAATCACAAGATTATATATTGTGTTGGACATTCCATAAACTTTTCAGGTCATAAAATTAATTGAATATATTTTGGCCATAGTATTCAAAAATAAGAATTTTTCAAACAAGAAAAAATGTACAACCAGACATAACAAATAATTTCCAGTAATTGAGGTGTGTGTGTTTTTTTTAAAATTGGCTTAAGTCACTTTGTTTTAAAGCTAAAAAGTACCCTTTTTTAAAAATGTTTTTTGGAGACAATAACAGCAAAAAGTCAGTTTGACCAGCTATTATTTCACTGTTTAAAAAAAAATTAAGAATTTAAATCTTTTCAAACTCATAATATGCCCAATGTTTAAAATTTTTTAGTCATTTTAAGTGATTTATGTTTCATAGGTTACTGCGAAAAAGGTTAGTATGGATTTGAAATTCTGTTTCCTTGTTGATTTGTAATAATTATTTTTCTCGCTAAACTTGGAAAAAACACAAGATTTTTTAAAAATATAACCAGAAGCCTCAAACCAGAATCCATACTAACTTTTATAAAACATACCAATTGAGAGTATCTACAAAAACTTTCAACACTATCTTGAACAGAAAAAATTAATGAAAAAGCTTCTAAGTTACATAAACTATTTTTTAAAACAAAAATTGGCCTTGAAATCAATTTTAATTATGTAACTATAAGAACAGGATATACATAACCAAGCAGAAATAATTTTAGCAATGAAAATTTAAACTATTAAATCCAAATAAACAACTTAGTTACAGTAACACATAGCTAATTATGTACGACATAAGACAAATAAGTACGAGTTCAAAACACTCAGATTTTTTGTCAGATTTTAAAAAATGATTTTATTTCCTACAATAACCGTTTCTTTAAATGATCGATCAACCATTTGAGCAAAATAAGACATTTTAAAAATTATAATGTAAAACTAAAAGAACGAAATAATCGTAGCTACTGTAGTAAACAAACAGTACGTGGTCACGTGACGTAGTTTTCACGTGATCGTGACGTCACATGAATTTAGTCCATTGTGCAATTCATGCAAAAATTCTAGTTTGTGATTTGTTTATTGGGAAGAGCAAATGTATTTGATCAAGATTTAAAAGATGTGCGGGCTTTTTATGATAGTATTATGAATCAAATTAAAACTTCAAAACGGATTCTCCCAAAGCACAAATGCTTAATCTCATTTTGATAATCAGATAATTAAAAATCTTATTCACAAGAATAGAAAAACTCTCCCATTTTTATATATTTGTTTTGGTGATATATATATATATATCCCATGTATGTGGAATTCAACACTTTTATCATTAAAATATTTTAAGATATTTATTTAAATAAATGCACATGGCAGTTCTTAGATTTTGATATGTTTTACCTATAAATTGTTATTTGATTTTCTTTCATTCATGTACAATATTTAACATACGAAAACTTTTAAAATCATGGAAATAAAAAATAAAGGTATAAAAATCTTTTGTACATGTTGTGCATTAGCTCTGAGCATGGAATTAGCTCTGAAGTGTGTGTATTTATTTTTTATAATTATTAAGATACAGTTTTATGAAATATTGATCTTTCATTCGTTTCCTTCTATATGTTCATTATGGCAGTATACTGTTTAATTGTTCTATATTTGGGCAACTTTTTACTGTAAGCAATTTTAAATAAGTTAATTAACATTTCATGAAAGTTTCAGACTATTGATGAATATTATAGCATGCTATATATATTCATGGAATGAAAACTTCAAACTCTTATTTCTCCATGTTGAATTTTTGTATATATACCATTATTCAAAACCCTTAGGCTTTTTTGATATATGAAGTATGGGTTTGAAATTTTTTATACATGTTTTGAAATGTATGTTTTGTAAAACTGTGCATGGAATCAGCTCTAACATGTTTATTACTTTTTCTAAAAAAATTTCAAAATCAAAACTAATGTTTTTTTTAGAATTTTTGGAAGTTTAAGTTAGGGCCACCGCGTGGGTATTAGGCGCCTTTGTTCAAATTGAAATTTTGCGCCCCTTTATGGGGTTCTGTTGCCTCTTATAAAGTGCTACAAATTATATGTGAAATACTCTTTTATAGTATTCAAAATTTGACTTTCGAAAATCTTTTAAATTATAATACTAAAACACTTTTGTCCTTTTTGTTGTTGTTATTATTTCATAAGTTTTAAAAACAAACAATAATAAAGCATTCTTTTATGTAAAATATAAAATAAAGAAAATTGGAAAAAAATATATCCAAACATTAATCATCCTAGCTTAAGCAGCTACAAACGCTCGTATCAATTTCTTTATATTTAATTTATCCAAATTTCGCTCTCTATGGATATAATTGACAAGTCCGATAATCTCTCTCTTGCACCATGGTAGATCGCGTGCAGTTTTTTTTAATAATTTTAAGTTTTGAAAAACTTTGTTCTCTCGAGTAGCCACCGAAACTGGCAGGATTAAAGCTATTGCAATATTTCGATGTGTATCGGTAAGATTGTTTTCATAAATATAATATAAAACATCAATAGACGACATATTTTCTCTGGTAAAACCTCGCAAAGACTTTAGTTCTTCGAACAAATTTAATCCATCAATGTCCTTTTCGTTAATATTTTTAGTATCCGTTAATTTTTGTTCTAATTCTTTACAGTGCTTTAAAATTTCATTGTCACTCCAATTTTTTTAATTAGGTGTATAGTATACTACCTTGAAGTAATTGTAATCTTCTTTTAATTGACTGAATCTTTCAGAAATTGAAGAAATAGCAGTGTCTAATATTATATTGTAAAATTCAACCTTAAATTTTTGTCTTAGATTGTTGATTGGTTCTTCGGGTTGCTCATCTTGAGACAGTTTCTTTTTAAACCTGTTTCAACTTTGTGGAAAATCAGAAAAGACAGCCGTATGAAAGGGTCTAGTGAACCCATGGCTGAATTGTCTTACCACATGCAAAAATACGAAGAAAAAATACAATTAACCACACGAAAAGAAGAAAACAAAAAATAGCAAAATGCATGTCCTTTTAAAGCTCTTGAAAATATATTTAAATTGAGAATACAATAATAATTTGAATGGCGACTTTTGGTTGAAACATTTAAAAAATGTATGTATGTTATCATTGAAAAAAAAGAGCAAACTAAATAACGACGTTGAGAATATATGCCGATACAAAACATTCCCAATTCCTGTTACATGTTACAAATTCTTAGATTTTTAACACGTTCCGTACGGTAGCGACAACTCTACATGGAATATGTTTTTATTGTTCGTATCGGCAATCAAATTTTGTTTTACACAAACGAAAATAACTCGCAGAAAGAGGAAAACAGAAGTGAAATAAAATTAAAATATAAAATAATTTTAAAATCTCATTTTATTGCTTACATAATATAAAATATGTAAAACTGCAAGCGTATAAGTAACAACTTTTATTTAAGTAACATTAAATTAATAAACTATAAGTACTCTAAATTTTGGCACCCCCCCCCCGTCCCAGGCACCCTTGTGCGGAGAACAATTTTGCCACCCCCACGCGGTGGCCCTAGTTTAACTATAAAATAATAATAATAATTAAAGAGCAGCAGCAGAAAAAAACCCATGCTCAGTTTTATGTAGTTTATAATAAGGTACTTGGAAAAAAAAATTTGAAAGAAAAGAGAAATATTTAAAAAATGTTTAAAGTAGTTCAAAAAATTTTAATTTTACAAATATTTTGCAACAAATTTAAAATGTTTTGTATATAATTTTTATTAAATATTAACCTTTATAAAATACAATTAAAACCAAATATCAAATATTAAAAATAAAAAAAAATTGAAAATGGTACCAAATCTCCTTAAAACATTTTTCCACTCTTAAATTGAATTAAAAAAAATATTTTTGAGCACAATCAACTCTTTCAGTGTGAAATGTTTATTAATTTCAATTTTTTCATTACTAAAACCATATCTACTTTGTTATGTTTTGAGTTTTTTGAACTCTCATAATTACTTAATTAAGATTGATTTCAAGCCCAATTTTTTTTAAAAAAATAGTGTATATAACTTAGAAACTTTTTCATTAATTTTTTCTGTAGAGGAAACGCCACGGCCAAAACTTTCGGGTTGCAATGAGAAGCAATACTTGAAACAGATGGAATACTACTGAAAACGATGTATCTAAAACCCAGCCCTTCACTGATACTGCAATAAGATTTCCAAATACAAGTATTATGATTATAAGTATTGCAGATAAAACTGAAGATTCCCAACACATTTGCCAAACTTCATTGTAGTAAACATATAATAGTACTATATTAAAATGTATGATTTCTTGTTGGGCGATTTTAAAACTTTTGCAAAACTTCCCGATTTAAAAATATAAAAAAATTAAATTTTATGTACAAACATGGTGGTTTTTAGCTTAAGTTAGCATCATTATTATGTAGTGTATATAAGTGATTTGTGTTTCAAAACTTTTGTGAAATTATTTTGTTAAGATTAGGCTGAATATCCTGTCGTATAAACAAACGCTATCAATATTATGCAAAAGTATATTTCGAATTAAAAAAAATGTTTTATATCATAATTAATTGAAGTACTGTTTTGATATAGAACATAAGTTGAAAAATAACATAATAAAAATTAGAGCTTTACAGGCATTTCTGATTTTTGTTTTATGCCTTTATAAACGTTAAATGAGTTTTCCCAGGACTTTTAATCTTGAAGATGTAAGTGTTTTCTAATCTCTAAGGCTTTTTTTTCAGCTCAAGATACAGTCGAAATTTTTTGTAGGTACTATCAAACGTATGTTTTATAACAGCTAGTATGGACTTTTGTCTGTTATCTATAGTTATTGTTTTAAAAAATGCTAAATTTAATATTTAGAAAACTTTCGTGTTTTTTCCAGATTTAGCTAGAAAAATAATTATTAAAAATCAACAATTTAACATATTTTCAAATCCATACTAACTTTTGTTTGCAATAATCTACAAAATATAAATCACTTAAAATGACTAAAAAAATTTTAATTTGTGCATTTAATAATAGTTTGCAAAAACTTCAAAATTCTTAATTTTTGAAAATTATTAAATAATGGCTGGTCAAACAGACCTTTTCCTGGCAGAATCAACTGACTATAAAAGATAAATTATTTTTATTGTTAATATCCCCAAAAACATTTTTTGAAAAAGGTTCTGCTTAGCCTTAAAAGTAAAATGTTTGTTAGATTGCATTGATGCTTGAGCAAATAAAAATCATCAATTTTAAGCTTTATTATTTAAACACAAAGAACCATCATGAATAACTCTCCAAAGTAACTTAACTTGTATTTCTGCTCAAACATTCCTTTATAGCTTCCTTTAAAAAGTTTTAAAAGTTTATAGAATAGTTTAAAGATAAAATTTCATATTGGTATTGACGAATATTTCGAAAACAAATTTCATGCAGCTGTATTGATACTTTTCGTTAAACTTCCAATAATTATTTTATTTTTATGAGCAGTGACAAGTTTTAATGTGTAGTAAAGTAGTTTCAGTAAGCAGAGAATGAAGCGCTTATTAATTTTTTTTAAATAAACAGTTTTTCGTCCATCTAACAAATGTAATGAAAAACATTTATTGTAAAATATTCATTAAAATCAAAATAACTCTAATTTAGTTCTAATTCATTACATACATTTTGAATCTACTGATTTAATAAATTAATTAACATTGTTTCAGGAAAATAAATGTTAAATCAATAAGTAGGTACGTAGATAACGATAGATTAATAGATAGTTTCAAATGACAAGCTTAATTCTTAGAAAATGTCTAAAGTGAAGTATTCATCATCTGAAATTAAAAATTCGTATTTTAATTTAGAATAGAAATTTTCTTCGTTTAAAGAAAAATGTTTTATTAAAAAATATTACATTAATTAATAATAATCAATTTACAAAATTGCATTAAAGCTACAATAGAAGTAATAGATATGAACAGTTTAATGTACGCCATGAATAAAAAGGTACAAAAGGTACCTCACCAGAATTTCAGTCCATCAATGATTCCACGTCTTAGATTCTCAAGCAGATTGAAATAATCAATGTAGAGAAAACATAACATAAATGAATACAAACAATAACAAATCAAAACAGGAAAGAAGAAAAGCAATAAGCAATTAGAGAAACATGTCGTTTCTTTTGAATAGTTCTCAAAAATATCCTTAGTTAAAGAACATGAAATAAATTAAGGAAGAAATGCTCAACACTATTCTTCAATAGCTCTTTTTTACAACTAAGAACATTTAGATCTAAAAAGGAGAGCAAAAAATTCGATTTCTAATTAAAAGTTTGATTGGTTCCACACTTTCGCAAACATTCCATCGTCGCTATCAAAAATTTTTTTCAAAAGAATCATATATTTCCAAGACAAAAAATTTCAATTAAAGGATTTTGCTTTGGATGCGGTTTTCTTGCTACTTAATTAAGCACAGATATAGAGGATTTTTTAAGCTTACTTGTGATAGCCTTTCTTTTTTATTAATGAAGTACGTTTTACGCTTTCGAACACTTCATTAATCATAACTTGGGTGAAATATTATGAAGCATTTTTGTTTACACAAGAATTCAAAATTTCATGTTATAGGTTAGAAAAAATTCATGTTTTAGCAAAAATTTTGTTAATGATTAAAGACTCTTTGAATGAAAAAATATATTTACGAAACATATATTTATAAGTTCATTGGAATTTTCGAAATTAACATTTAATTGTGAGTATTAATAACAGAAAATAGAAAATGAAAACTATTAAATATTTGTATTAACCTTCTACTGCCATGCCCGTGATTAAAATGTCATGCCCGAGATTATCTCGGGCTTGAAACTTGCTCTATAAATATGTAGTTGGTAGAGAAATAGTATTATTGTAGTTTAGTTGGTAGTAGAATGTATTATATTTTTTAGAACTTTGAATTCAAGTTAGTAGAGCTTTTACGTAAATTTGATGATGCAGCTTCTGGAAAAAAAATCCTGGCAGATCACCTCTAGTAGATAACGCAGTCCGTCTGTCAACAACAATTTATATCCCATATTCCTCCTATTGTATAGTTAAGAAATATTTGAGAAAAAAATTCTCACAGCTATATTTAGCCCCTTGAAGGAAGGAGGACGGTGGAGAACAAGATATAACTTTAAACTGTGCAAGCTTTATCGGCAATCGCAAATAGCACAAATCTTCCGTAGTAATAGATTAAGATGGCTTGGTCATATATTGGAGAAGCTCAGAATGTAACTCCACCAAGATCTTGACGTTTAAAAAACCTGAGAGAACCCGAGCTAAAGGGAGACATCAACTGGATAGTTAGATGACGTCGAGAATGACCTAATTTATTTTGAAAATTAAAAATTAGACAGGAATCGCTAAAAATAGAGGGCGCTGGAAGGAGAGTGTTGTTGTGGCAGCTAAGGCCTGTATATGACTGTTGTGCTGTTCATGAAGAAGTAGGTTCTTCCTATTCCTCTGCGATAGGTGAGCCTACAGGACTTTGCAAAGATTGTTGTTTAAAAAAGGATGCAAATGGAAAAAATTATAATAAAGGATTCTGGTGTAATGATTACGAAGTTGCTTTGTGTTTGGAAAAGTATTCAAAGTTATACCACACAAAATTGAATTACGAAACCACTAATAGGTATTCAATTTTTTTTTTTTTTAAAGAAAATAATGATCTACTAGAAACGAACTTTACCACTGCCACGCTGTGTGGCAGTCACCTGAAGCAAATACGTAGTCGCTACAAAGCCTTAAAAACTTTTAAGCATGTATTTCAAAATATCATTTTTAACTGCTAAGTATATTTTTTGGTATGTGTTAAGCATTTGATTTTTGCAAAAAAAAAAAAGATGATAATTTATGTAACCAAATCCTCAAAATAACTTGACTGATAGAAAACATGACTAGTGAAAATGAAAAGCTTCTGATATATTAATCTGAAATAACACAGTATCTTCAAAAATTATTATAATAATTTTCAAATCAACTTAATAATATTAAGAGATTCAGAGTTTTTAAAAGTACTAATTATTTAGTTATCCAATTTCTACTATTAGTTTACACTCTCCTTATATATACATATACATAAATTAATAAAATATGAAAGCCTATAACACACAAATATTCTTTGAGTAAATTAACATAAAATATGATAAATGTATTTTTCTATTATTCAGCTAGTATTGTATGAAATATTTTTCATAATAACTCTTTTTATAAGCAAATTAAAGGATTGCCACAAGGTGGGCCTGCTAGTAACAGTTTAGCTAATATTTATTTGCACTTCTATGAAAATGATGGTATTAGTTACTTTTCTTAGATACATAGATGATCTTATTAAGTAACTTAGTAGATTTTGATCCTAGCCTTAATTATTATCCCGATATTTGAAATTATTAAAAATTAACAACAATAATGAGTCAGCAAACTTTTTGGACCTTCAATTAAACGTTAAGAATAATTTGCTAATAAGTAACCTTTTTTGAGAGATAAAAGAGACTCTTTTGATATTAACATTATAAAAATGCCAATTTTTCTTTGTAGATCTAAGTAGGAATTGACATATTTTTTTTATATTACCTGTCTTTTTTTAAGTAACAGCTTCCCATACTTACAATCAAATATATAGACGTTATTTATTATACAATAATATAGAATAGTCTCTAAAATTAACATTTTCTTAATTACGCAGAACTGGCTGTAGAGTACAAGAGGCGAGCCTAACATTACCTATACATTCAATAATTTATCAGCAGACGTATTCTCAACCCTAAAATCTGTAGACATCTACACCAGTGGTTAACTAACGAAACGTCTTTTTAGAGATCCGTAATAAGACGTGAACAAACGATACAAATTCGAGATATTGAGCAAACTATACTAGATCTAATACAGGAGAGTCCAAAATCGAGTACGCGAGCTGTACTGCAGTTTATGGATCAGCATCTGCTGCAGCATTTGGAGGTCTCTGACGGAGCAACGTACATGTATGTACACGTGATGTGGATGGAAGACCCTGAAAACTTTGGTTCCACACATATGCTGGCGTAGTACAAAACAGGCCTAGGATCTTCAAGAATGTTCAGGCTTCTTTGCATAGTACACCACAAAACATAGTACATTTCCTTCCCAATACTTTTCATGTACACTAATGCATAAACATTTTATTTCCAACCCAATATTTTTATGTTCTTCCATGTCGTCTACGTATATCTCACTCCTTCTAAATCTGGCAACCTATCAGGATCAGAACCCACCGGATCTGGCAACCTATGGCACGCACGCGTTCATATGAAAGAAATTCCTCATATGAAAGAAATTTCGAGTCAATAAAAAAATTGTTTATCAACTGAATGCTCGGAATCGTGTAAAATTGAAAGTCACTAATTATAGCCCTTATTTTGCGATGTGAAAATAGAGCGTTGCAAGCACTGGTTTGAATTAAAAATTTTATTTACCTTTTTATTTAACTCTAACGAAAGGGAAGTACTTATACTTTATGCTATATATTTCATATTTTAATAAATATGTTTAAAAAACATAATATAAGTATTTTTTAAATTTTTGTTGAAGAAATACTGTAAAATCCGGTGTATAACCTGCGTATAACGAGCACCTATACTTTCAAGCTGCATTTTTTTTTAAATTTTAAGGTACGTTCCGCACCCGCTTTTTTACAAAGAAACTAGAAATGTAAGTGTGAAATACTTTCATATTTTGAAGGCATTTGTACGAAGTATTATCCCAAGATTGTGAAGAAATAGTATACTCCTACAACTACAACCCTTTAAGTTCATTAAGAATGTCATTTTTTTTTAATTGAACTATATTTTGATGTACGTAGAAGCCTAATTTTTCATATTCATTTCTTTTTTTTTTAATTTTTAAAGCTATGATTTTTATACCGGGCATATAACGTACACCCATAAATTTTGATCTTATTTTTTATTTTAAAAGTTCGTGTTTTATGTATCCCGGATTTTACACTAGTAATATTTTATTCTGTTTATATATTTTTCATTTCCGAAATATATTTAAATTGGGAAAAATTAATTGATGATAAAATTGTAAATCTATATTATTGACCTCTATTCTCTTACTGTGCATGCATTTAGCGGGAATAGAACTGTTTCAAAAATATCCTACTGAGGGGGAAGCTGAATCATATTTATAGACTGGTTTGGCGTGAAACAGCTAAAAGGCTGCCGATCCCTGTTCTAAATATTTCTAACTCTGGTTATGAAGTATCCTGCGCATGAGTAATTTAAAGATATAACTTAACTTGACGCTTAAAAACACTTTAAAAAGTATTACCAAAAAATACATTATTATAAGGCATTTGAAAAAGTAAATTTATGATACTTCCATGCTATAATTAACAAATGACATTTAAATTAATCTCAGAGCTGAACTAAGAGAAAGTCCTTTAGTGTTTTATCGACACTTTTATGTTTTACTTGTATTCAGCGTTCCTTTTTTTTAAAAAAAAAAGAACAAACCATAATTTTTTTTCCTCCTTAAGATTTCATTTTTGAGTTTATTAACTATTTTGTAACAAAAAGCACATAACGACATGAATTTAATAAGTTAAACACATATTAATAAAGCCCTGTTATTTTTTTAATTTTAATGGATAATACCAAAATTAAAGTTGTGAATTTTATTTATTAAAAATTACATAGATAATCTAGAAAATGATTATACTTTCCCATGTTTATTTTTTTAAAACTCAAAATCAGCAATAGAAATAAATTTTCAACTTCAGTCACCATAGCGCTCTCCTTCTCTCTGTAAGGATTTCCAAATTGAAAAAGTAAATGAGAAAGATATATTTTTTAATCACGTACACGTGCAAAAAATAACTGAACATTCGTATACCATCTTTTGTTATACGTTGGCAAAAATATTCGCATATAACTTTAAAGTTTTTTTTTCATAAATATATTTTTTTCTTTACAATAAAATGATAATTATTCTTAAATATTTTCTGCTAAAAATATGTATCTCTTTATATCAATGATACTCAACATGCGACCCACGGGCCATATGTGGCCCTCTGGCCTTTTCTGAGTGGCCCAGTCAGGCTCCATTGCATCCCAGTTACTGGAGAAAAATTTACTAAAAATTTAGTGGGAAATTCTATCAATCTAGCAATCAAATATGTCAATTTTTTTAAATTTTTTTTGTAATAGTAGAATGTAAGCAAGAGGCTTGGACATAGATTAAAGAAAAGAAATTCCCCCATAACTTAGTAAAAAATGTATTAAAATAAATATTGTTATGTGTATGTTTGATTGAAAAGTTAATATGGCATTAAAATAAAGCTAAAAATGAGTTTAAATATTTTTTTGTCAATTTTGCTTTATCCAATGCTGCGTTGGTTTTATAGTTTGTTTTTTTCATTACCGCAGGGTGCGGCCAGCGGGAAACGTCTGCCATGTGTACGAGGCCCTGCGATTATAAAGGTTGAGTACCTCTGCGCTTTATATCATTATCATAGATAAAATCTAACATTAGAAATTCGAATAATAATAAAACTCCGTTCACCATATTTCGTTCGACAAACGTATCGTATTCCTTTAGAATGATACTAATCAAATTATATTACCCTTCACGAAACACTTAGAAAAGTAAAGTAAGAAAACGAAGAATCAACTCACAAAGTAAATAGAATAAAACTAACTGAACCATAAAAAAGCAAAGAAAAGAAAACATAAAGTCGCTTTAAGTTAATTGCGTATAAAAGCTGTTATCTAAAGTTTTATCATTGTTTGGAGATCATAAAAATAGTTCACTTATACCTTGTACTTGAGAAACGAGGGACTTTCTTTTTAAGGTAAGAAAACATTCTTACTCGGATTTCTGAGAGAGAAGCTATTATCATTTCTAATCTTTAAAAATCGGTGTATTATCATTTGTCTTACACACTCTAATGCCAAACGATTTAAAAGAAAATGAGTTCATCATTACTTACAGAGAGAAAAATATTTCGCTGTCTGCAAATGACAAGAATTTTCTTCGGAAGTCAGTTGTTAATCGTTTTAAGAATAATTATAAAGAATATCATTTAACTCGAAGGAACATAATAAACGAACCTTTGTGTTTAATTTTCATTCTTCTAGTGGTTTTCTTTAAGCAAAACGGTAATCGTGTTAATGCACGATTTTCTACCCTTCATTTAGAAAATAGTAATTTAAATATTTGAAGATTCTGTGAAAATCCATGAATTTTGTGCAGTATATTTCAGAGGTTTAAATAGAGTACTAGAATGTAATTGCATTTTTATGAATGCAATTTTTCTTTCAGCGTTGTTATTTTAATGCAAGATCGTTTTCGTCATGTTTGCATTATTACAATCATATAGTAAAAATTAATATGAATGAGCTTTTAAAATGCAAATTACACTCTTTTAGAGTAGAAAATAACTTTCAGGAAAACCATTAAAAAGCAATCATTTTCATTAAATTAAATTTTGATAATTTATAATCAAAAGAGTATGTTTAATGTATAGTTTCCATTGTATTTCAATATATATTCGTTTTACTGTTGCTTAAAATAAAATCCTCTTTTAGAATTAAAAAAAAATTAACACATTAAATATAATTCTTTCTTTATTTAAATTCAAAAACAGAGGTTATTTCTTCAATATTTTTAATCTTTATGATAGATCTGTATTTAAAAAAACCATTGTGCTTCAAAAACTGAAATATATTCTTCCAAACTCTTTCTTTTTGACTATCAAATCCGCCAACTCTTACACCAAACTATATACAAAAAATATTTTTAAAAATTAAGAATAACTTTTTCAAATGATATTTCTTTCATTAATATTTTTCTGAACAATTTTTCGTGAATTTTCGAGAAAAAAAAAACGTCCCTAAAGAATGATTTGTTCGTAAAGAAATCGAATTTATGTTTTAAAGAAGGAAAACATAGATTTCCAACATAGAGCATGACATCACGTGTCGAAATACTCCTCAAAATATCCGAAGCGGTTCACTTTTTGTTCCTCCGTAAAGATGTAAAAGCTTACTGATTGTATAGTTAAAAATGTGTCAAAAATCCACCAAATTATAATGCTTTCGTCCCGTTCTTTTAAAAGAAAGTGCAATATCCATTCAACGTAGCATATAAATTCCATGTTTTGGATCCATGTAGTTTTAGATACAATGAAATGCGTATGACCTGAAAATGCTTAACACGAAATACACTCATGTCCATAAATTAAGGATAATGAAGTTCCGGCAAAGAAAGAGACAGAAGCAAAACAAATTTGACTTATTTGTGAAGTCTATTTATTAAACAAAAGGTAAAGAGCAAAAAAGATGCTATATGTTTGACATAATTAATAAAAATTGCTATTTTTACTCCCTGGAGCAAATTTTAAAAAAGAACCTATTTACAAAAAACAGTATAACATGGTTAGTATGATGGTTAATACGGAGTATGTCTCCCGGACGATGCAATACGGGCCTTACAACGCTTACGCATGCTGAGTATCAAATTATCAATCTGATCTTGGGGAATATTACACCACTCATCAAGCAATGCCATCCGAAGCTCCGATAGATGGGTGGGAAGGGGTTGACGGGCTGCAATTCGTCGGCCAAGCATATCCACACATGCTCTATTGGATTCAAGTCTGGTGAGTATGCTGGCCAATCCATACGGGTGATATCCTCCGATTGAAAGCATTCGTCTACAATGTTTGCACGGTGAGGACGGGCGTTGTCATCCATAAACAGAAATTCAGCACCCACGGCGCCCCGAAACAAACGTACATGTTGTTCCAGAATGACATCCCGATAGGTGTGGCCTGTCATCGTTACACTCTGAACATGCAGGTCTGTTCTGGAACCAAGAATAATTCCTCGCCAAACGCGCCATCCTGCACCACCGTAACGGTGTCTTTTAATGGTGTTCTCTTGGTGGTAACGGGTACCTGGCGCTCTCCATATGAAAGTCCGTCGAGAATCAGACTACAAACTGATCCTGGACTCGTCGGAAAACATCACACAAGACCACTGTTGCGATGTACACAATGCATGATCTCTACTCCAGGTTAATCGCAGGCGACAGTGAGTTGCGGTAAGGGGAACACATCTGACAGGCCTACGAGCATATAGACCAATGTACCCTAAGCGTCTGTACACGGTCTGCTTGAAACTGTCGTACCGGTAGCTGAAGAGAGCTGACGAGACAGGTCTGATGCTATGCTCCGTCTGTCTCTTTTGGTAGGAACTGCCAAATACCGGTCCTCATTCGGCGTTGTAACTCGAGGGCGACCTGTGCAGTAACATCTACTCACATTACCATCGTCTTGGAATCGTTGCCAAAGCCTGGAGATGACACTCTAGGCGATTCCAAGTTCCTCGGATACTTCTAGCTGTGTACGTCCACATTCCAGCCGTCCGCTAATTCTACCAAGTAAAAAATCATCCAAATGCTTCCTTTGTGCCATAACTAAGCGGTTATTGCATTGAAATGCTTTTAAAGCGCTTGTGAACAATTTTACTTCTTTGCCACTATTCCTTATATACCCCTATCTTACACTCTCGTCATTGTGACGTACTATCCGCGCCATCTGGTGGTTTCCTGTAATTTGCATATTCTTCTTCAAGATGTGTGTGATAATTCTACAGGTGAAATTTTTATTTTAGAGTACAATTTCTGTGTGATTTTGAATTATCCTTAATTTATGGCCATGAGTGTAATACAATGATTTTGACAAACTACTATGCATTTTTCTCTTAACACGAAACTAAAATTGCTTAACACGAAAAGATTGTGCTCTTGATTTTTATTAAATACATTCATATATACAAATCTATGTAAATAAAATGTATAATAAACTTAATTTTGTTGAATATATATTATATATCCTTCAACACAAAAAAATATTTCAGCCCCCTCAGTTTGATGTTAAACGATTTTTACTGTATTGCGATATTTAAAACTTTTTTTAAAAAATCTGTAATCAATGTTTTAGTGCCATTTTTAAAATTTAAATAAATTTTGGCTAATTACATAATATGCGCGACACAAAGTCGGTCTTTTTTAAAAAAAAAAAATAAAATAAGGATCTCTTACATAATAGATTTGTAAAATTTGCAGTGATTGTAGCTGCTAGAGCTTTATGAGTTAGACATAAATATATACTATATATACTACATTAACTTTAGTACAAAAAAGACTATTTAAAATAGATAAATACAGCTTAGCTTTGTTTCATCTGTACAATATACCAGATCCAAGTAAAATCCTAACATAGTCCACATCTTTAGCGATGACGAAAAAATAAATTATCCAAACTGTGTCGTTTGGACTTCAATCCAATACGATATTATTCCGTCAATTGGCAACAAATAAAGAACCATGCAAAAATAGGATCTAAGCATACAAAATAATATACATCAGGTAGTCTCTAACTGGAAATGCAATTGAATAGCTAAGATCAAATATAAAGTTTAAAAAAAATATCTAAAACACATACCTCAAACTAGTCTAACTTGAAGATGATCTGAAAAAAGAATATTTTTCTCGTAATCGAAGTAAAAAGAATTTGAAGCATATGAAATTGGCCTAGATTTGATTAAACTATAATGAACAGTGCAAAGATATAAACTGAATAATATTATTAATATTATTTTGTTTAATATTATTTTGAGTTAAAAATTACTTAAAACACAAATAAACTAAAATACAAATTTAGCTTACGAATAGTGTAAAAAAATAAAGTTTGCTGAATATTCATCGAACTACATCCTAAACGGAGAGACAAAATTGTAAACACGTCGTGTTGCTAAGAAACTAAGAACCAAATCGTTGAAAGATTATTTTTAAAGATGATTTATTACAAAAGAAACTGCTGATTGGTAATTACCAATGCAGACATGGTACATTCCACGGGAGCTGGTAGCACTTGTTCGTGTGGAACCATATGTTTGGATACCAATTGCCACAATGCAAATTCATTAACCTGCGGTTTCACGATGCGAGATTGAATAGGGAATCTAATTTTGACGAAAGCATCTTTGCCAAACAGGCACTTAACACTAGGGATCTTTAACATGCAGCATAATCACGCGACAAGGACGCTGTTGATTTTTGCATCATGAAAATCCAACTTGGGCCAGGGTCAAACCCACAAATAAGGTCGTACAAGGCCAGCGCCTAACCAATTACGTTCCTAGGCGACAGAAAGTAAGAAAGAATAAATGTAAAGGTAAGTAAATATGATAGTAAAAATATATACACTGCTGTTTGTAAAAAAACTGAAGACCATGAAGGAATCGTCAGATGTAAATGAACTTTGCAATAAATATCAATTACAGGATATTACGTAAAATAGTAAAGTTTCAGAGCCACCGCGCATGCGTGGCATGCGCAACACCCTCTGAACTGATGTCGAAAGCGTATAAATAGAGGGCTGTAGCCCGGACGTTGAAAATAGTTAATGATTATTTGTTAGTGGCAAATGTTTAGTGAGACATAACTATGCCTCCACGACGAAATAATGAGAAATTCCAACAACTTACGGAGTTTGAACGGGGAAGGGTTATCGGGCTTCAAGAAAGAGGGTTTTCCTATCGAGTAATAAGAGCTCGTGCGCAACGCAACAGTTCCACAATGATGCGAGTTTGAAAGCAGGGGACCGACCAGCACCAAACAACTCAAAAAACTGGCAGTGGACGACGAAATATGACGTCACTGCAAGACGATCGGCACCAGTTCCGCAGGGTGGTAAATGACAATACAGCTTCCTCCAGGAAGTTGGCAGCACGGTGGTCTACTGCTACAGGTGTACAAATGTAGGCTTCGTCAATTTGTCGACGTCTGCTGCCCCGTGGATTATGTGCAAGGGTGCCTTTATACAGGTCCCCCCCCCTCCCTCATGGTAAACCTTCGACAGCTGCGTCTGCAATGGGCTCATGAGCACAGAGCCTGGCAAGCTGATTGGCACCAAGTTGTCTTCATTCAAGACATTCAAAATCTGTTTGACTCCATGCCACGTTGTATAGCAGCACTTATTGCAGCGCATGGTGGCTACACCAAATACTGATTTCGGACACTTAATATTGCTTTGTTACTTTGAAAATTTCGTCATTTATTTGTACTAATACAAGTCGTTTGTGCATTAAATTTCATTGAATTCTTATGGTTCCTTCATGGTGTTGCATTTTTTACAAACAGCAGTAAAAAAGAATCGGTTCGAAATTAAATTTTAAAAATTCTAAAGCAAAATTCGAAAAATTGTCTTCGAGATGCAAATTGTCTCATGACCGATAGTTTCAACGTGACAAATTTTACATTTCTGTGTTTTCTCTTTTTTTATGCGACGTCGAAAAAACACTCGCACGCACATTTAGTATACATATAAACTCCGCATGTTATAAATATGACTAGTACCCGGAAATCATATTATAGGTATTTATTCGGAAAAATACAAGATCTCTTTATTTCTTTATGGATAAATTTGAAGCTTTAAACTTTTCCAAATATTTTTCATTCCATTATATTTTTTGACTCCCGTGACATATTTGAAATACTTTACCACAAATCTTGCATCTAGAGCAAATGGTTTAAAAATGGAAAAAAAAATATTGCTTTATGGCCGGGAAACTTAAATAACAAATAAGCCCGTTTTTCTTTTCAATTCTAATACTACTTCATTTATTACTCCGAATCTAACTCATTTTCATACAATGTATTTTAACTTCCCCAATACATGATTGTAGCCAAAGGCTAAGCGTTACATAACACACATATCTCGCTCCTTTGAGTCCGCTTGATCCCCATAAACACTGGTAACCATGGTTACGCTTTGATGGATGACGTAGATCTCGGGTGAGCAGTCAAGAAACGACAGAAGGATCATTAGAGCTTACTTGAAAAATATTTTTCGTTTAAAAACTGAAATGATTTACACTGCCATTTTTATTCTCTTTTGGATAGTAGTTTGGAAGTTTCCCAAAATCGCTTGTGCGTCGTCTAATTCGAAGATGCATTATTTTTTTTTATCCGGAGTTCTCTTCCTCCTTACATTTTTCAACGAAAATAGGAGAAAATAAATAGGTTTACTTTGGACGAAAAAAATTGGCTAAAATAAATAAACACATGTAAGATCTTTTTTTAACAATAATGGTCTAATATATGTCAGCTAGTATGTAATGGAAGGATTTGCCCGTAAATAACACTCCATGGAGAGCATCTTTAAAATTTACGCAAGCGCAAATGAAAATGAATTGCTCATTTAAATAAGAATGCCTTACCAATAGTTAAATAAACAAAAACAAACAAAAAAACCTCAGCAACGGTACCTTTTAGAACAAAGATTATAAACTTTTTGGAAACGGAACAAAAAAGTAACAAAATAAATTGCTCTGGTAAACTAAATAAATTGTTTTAAAACACTAATTAGATTTATTTCTCTTGTCTTTACAAATAGTCAGTTTCCAAAGTTATTTCTTTTTTAAAAAAATTAATTGGTTTAAATAAGTCATTCTAAATGGTTTAAATAGTCATTTGAATGCTACAATGAACATTTTTTCTCAAAATTGTAACTAGTTTTTTGAAAATAAATTACTGCTTAAATTATTTGATAAATTTAAAGCTGCATTATGTAAAACATATAATTTTGATTTATTGAAGTTAAATTTGATAAATAGGATAATATAAATTTATTTAAGAAAAAAAGTTATAATAAAAATTAATCAAGTAATTAATTTGTAGTATTTGTGTCATACCATGGATAAATAGAAGAAATCTTAATACCTGAATAAGCTTTTGTATCCAGATTTATTTTTAAGAAATTCAAAAAGATTGTTAGTAAAATTTTAAAATATAATTAAGTCTCGAAAAATATTGGCAATCCCAAAAGATTGTGAAACAAACCGGTGTCAGTACAAGTGGGATGAGATGAACTGTCTGTTCACTGACCAACAAAGCAATCTCAAATGTAAATTTGTTGTAGCAGAGAAATTAATCATTAAAAAGTACCCAAAATATTAAATTTTCATTGAATTGTAACAGAGCTTCGAAGCATGGACACACATGTTTCAGTTTCAGGAGTAATCCAACCATTGGCTTATTTTAAGAATGACTCTATCGCGCGAGCTTCGCAAATTTCTATCCGCTTCACGTATTCTGATTAAAACAATATCTGATCTTCAATTACACCTTACAATCACAGCCATCTTTATTTCTACTGTCATTTCAGATATCTTTAAGGTAACTGGGACATGAAAAAATTCAAATTTTGCATTCTATATTAAGACATGGAGAGGACTTTTTGCTGCATCTATAGAAGCATTATTTATTAGAATTTGTTCAATAGAACACTAGAAAATAGAATTTGCAAGTTGTAAACAAGTATGATGTAACTATGATTCAGGTATACTTTCTTCAAAATATGTTTTGTATATCATATGTTTATAAAAGATTGACTTTTCTATATAAAGAATGTAATTTTTCTGTACTATGCTTCAAAAATGAAAACTCTACAGTTTTGTGCAAAAATTAAGGAAATAAATAAAAAAAAAAAAAAAATGAAACGTAATTATGAGTTTTGTTTTTATAAATATCAATAAGTCTTAAATAATATCAAGAAGGTATAATACAAAGTGAATCTTGAGGGTTATCTTGAATTATAGTTACACAACTGTAAGAGAGGCAGTTCGATTTTTATAACTGCTTATTGTTACCATTTGAATACTTATGAATAACTTTTTAAGCTTATAACTATTGTTTTCACTTTAAATTAAATAAATATTCATATGTATGAATGCAAAAACACAGATACTTTTGTTGTAATTTTTAAAGGCATAGTTACACATCAAATTAATTCTTTAAATTCATCAAAACATTTTCCTTGTGCATTTTTATAACAATAAAAATATGTGTAAGGAATGCTGTAATAATATCTTGTAATTATGATGTTTGAAGTTAAGTAAAATAAAACTTACAGAATTAAAACTTTGTTATTTTAAATGAAAAATACTGTGAATCGTTGATAATTGGTGTTGATGAAGTAGGGAAAGAGTAATCAAATAGACTTCTAAATAACCTAAAATTTAAAATTTACAATTTAAAAACTGAAAAATGATGCAGATGTAAAAAAAACTATTATATTACATCTCAGAGCGATACTGCACATTCGCAGGATTCGTAGTCTGATATTCGAATCTATGAAAACAAGGTTGTCGTTGTGAAGACAGTGCGTAATATTTCGAAATGTTTTTAAATTGGGGAGTTTGTTGTTCACGTTGTATTTGTATATCATACTTGTTTTTACATATCATCATGATTTTATAAAAGAAAATGAAAACGAAGAAGAGATACTAACCAATTCAAATTTGATCAAGTTTATACTAAATTTTCGTAATTTTTTTACTCACAAACCTTATCCACATTCAAAAGAAATCGGTACAGTTACAGAAGATGATTTTGATACTATTTTCGATTGTGAAAGAATTGTATCTTGAACAAAAATTAGAATTAGCATAACTAAAAAAATTTCACCAAACTAAAATACAGTACAGAAATCAGCTGTATCCAAACCCATCCGACAAGAAATTTATTTATTTGAAGATGAGAGATTTAGAGATAAATACTTGAAAAAAAGTATATCGCGTATTGCTAACAATACCAACAACTAGGGAAGATGCCTAAAGAGCATTTTTGACAGCTGGTAATCTTGTTCGTAATTACGTTCCAGGCTTAATTACTGTACAATTAATGCATTATGTTTTTAAAGATCACATTTCAAAAATTTGTAATAGTACCACAGACTGAATAGTGATATTTACACTTTTTGTGATTTAAATTAATATTAATGATTTAAATTAAGATTAAGTGATTTAAGTTAAATTAATGATTAAATTAAGTATTTAAGTTAAGAATAAGTGATTTAAATTAAGATTAACTTTTTGTGATTTAGATTAAGATGTTCCTTTACTTTTTTGTGATTCTATATATATACTGTTATAATTTAATAATTACAAAAAGATTTTGTGCGACTTTTACACTCTCTAATAAAACTGGCAAATAAAACAAAGAAACGCCTGATTTTCTTTCTTTCCTTAAAACTTCTACTACCGCTATTAAAAACCGATATCCCGGTATTCAGATCTAAAAAATACCGAATACCGGTATTGAACTTTTGGTCCGATATATTGCAATCTCTAATTATGAGGAATGAGTAACATATTTTTCATCTTTCATTTATTCAATCTCACAGTAACTGAAGTCCTCTAGAGGTTTATGTGTCTTTTCAAAAGTAATTATTCTACCACTATAGTTTCATTATGCCGTAAAAGAGTTATTTGTCAGCAATTAAGTTGATAAGTAAATTTCGCGGTAAATGAAGGTTGCTTGTAGCATTTAGGATGTTTAAACATTCTTTTTTTTTTTAACTTTAGAAGAAGTACCAAATTTAGGGCTTCTGAAGTTTAGAAGCACTGATATATATGGCGTTTTCTCCTGACATTTCCCCCTTTCTTTTTTGAACGTTATTTCAGTACTGTTAAATTTTCGAAGAAGATGGTCATTAATTACATGATGCAATTCCATTTGTTACTTAATTATGCAATTGCTCAAGTTTTCCGGTATTTTGTAATTAAAAATGAGAGGAAATATTTAAAAAGCATTTAATAATGTATAAGTAAAATGTTCGGACACATCCAAAAAAATTTTTGTGTATATTCTTATACTTCATTTTTCTTAAATAATAAAAGATTAAGTAAAAGTAAATGTATAGATTATTTCACAAGTATTAGAAAAACAAGTAATAAATTATTTTATTGTTTCTATTGAAATGCAAACTTCCACATTTTAGTAGAACAAATGAAAATATCTCTAATTTACGTTTTGTTATTCTGTAGCCTCCTTATATAATGGATAATCAATGTAGAAGGGCTTTATTTTCGCTCTGTATTTTCAAATTAAATATTAATAATCCCCCAATTGAAAAAACTACTTTTTTAAAATTTCCAGATTTTATCAAAATGCAGTATTAATTTTAAATAAGTTAAATATCGCGTAAACATTTCTGTGTTATCTATTTTAGATATCTACTAATGAAAGCACTATTTTTGGAATTAAGAATACAATTACATCCGAAAAAAATGTAAATAAATATCTACGGAAGAAAGAACATATTCTTGCACAAGTTTTAAGTAATTCATCAGGTGACCCAAAAGTCCCTTAATCTTTAAAATTCAATAATTCACGGAATAATGCCGGGAGAGAGATAAAAATTGGCACACACGCTTAAAATGTCATGGGATTTTGATGAAACCAAAAAAAGTAAAAATTGGTGCAATGTGTGTGACTACGCATGCAAATCGTATATAAAAGGAATTATAGTCAGAGAAGAAATAGATGCACCAGAAATTGCGACATGTTGACTTCACCAGAAAGGGCATTGTTAGTAGAGCTGTAATATCAAAATGGAAAATTTGTTACTGCAGCTTTACGATCCTTTAGCTGTTAAGAAGGGTTCGAAAGATCTATTGAGGACATCGTTTGGGGTGGATCCAGTGTTGAGTGGTTACTTCCATCATAAAGGGCCGCTGGACGTTTTTAACCTTCCGGCGCCCTAGGCACTTCAAATTGTTCACCCATCCCCTGCTGCAGTTCTTACCTTTCCAGTTTTGTGTGGGAAGCGATTTTTTCGCAACTTTCTAACTCTTTTCCTTTATTTGTTTTTGTTCTTTGGAGAGTCTTTTAATTTTCCACCACCTATGAACCCGCCATGTCCTGGAAAGGATAGTGACATGCTTTGGACAGTCTTGTTCATTTCTTACCATACAGCATCATTCTTACCCTCCCCCCTCCATTTTGTAAATTAGTGCAGTAAATTCATAAAATAGTTTGCAATAACCGTACTGTTAAGCTTTTCTTTTGCCACGGTAGATCTCATTTCAGTTTTTACTCACTTTGGAGCAGAACTGCTTCTCTCATGGTTCACCAGGGGTACGTTCGCTGTAATTTTAATTTTTTCTCTTTTTTTCGACCTCAAATCTTTTGCAACCTAGAAGTGACGATTTAGGCTAATTTCGAGCACTGTGCGAAGAATATGTACAGGCCCCTTGGCACTGGCGGATCGAAATTTATAACCAGAAAATCTGGTTAAGTCCAGCTTATCCAGGTCCCGTGGCGCCCACCCTAAGTGTCCAATGGATAAACCGGCACTGCGCCCTAGGCATGTGCCTAGGGTGCCTAGTCGTAAAAGCGGCCCTAACATCACGCTAGGCCTTCCAGGTCCTCAGACCTCAATCTGAGGGATCATTGATTGTAGTTTACCTGAAGTCACAAGCCTACTGCAACCCTACCACGATCGTCCAATCTCATTAGGGATCTCAGGCGTAACTAGTTCTGAGAGGGCCCGGTATCAAAATTCATTCGAGGCCCCTTTTTTGTATAAGAGACTCGTTAGTGGAACTGTAGTTATACATATTGGAGCCCCTGTAGCTTGGGAACCCCGTATCATTGATACAGCGTTATCTACGCCCCTGTTAGGGATGCTAAGAAAAAACATCCGAATGATGTTTCTAACCATACTTACAGATAGGCTGTACAGAACTATTCTCAACATTGTTTCCTCGACTACAGCTGTTATTGAGTAATGACGGTCGACATGTTGAACCTTTGTCATAAAGAACATCGTTTATTGCTAAAAAAATCAAATGTTATTCTAATTATTACTTTTGTTACATACAGCGTCATCTGTTGACCATTTTTTACATTTTTCAATTGCAATAAAACCCTACGTCATTTCAATCATGTGTGTCAATTTTTATCTCTCTTCATCAATGATTCTCAAACTATCAATATTTGCGATCTAATATTCAATCATAACTTTCATCGCCCCCCACCTCCATAACATAACACTGTATCGAATTCAATAATACTATACTTAGACTCTAAAGCTACAATATGACATTTACCTCTTAAGTGCCACCGACGTATATAAACGACTGACTCAGACAAAGCATTAATTGCCTGGACGTATATATACGTCTTTTACGAAGTACAATTTTCTCTGTGTATTTCTATCCATAACATTATTCCGAAGGCTTTGGAATGCAATAAAAGGACCTTAACAATATGTTTGCGAAAGATTTACTAATTTTAGAGAAGGTTTTACTTATTTTTTTTCATCCTCCCCATTCCATAACATACGCTTACCTACGTAGAAAACAGTAGCATTGGGGAGCGAATCACGTAATATTTTACCAGCAGTTAGGAGATTGGTTATAATCAGTACACATTATTAAGCGAGATAAGTGTTAATTTTTGTAGAAACTGTATTTATGACAAGCCCATGGGGTCATTGGTAATTGTTAAACGTGTTCTTAACTTTTTTTTTGTTAAACTAATTATAAAATACAATGTGTGCAGTACTGATGCATTTATAAATGCATTATATCAGTGCAGATGTGTATTTTCTATTTTATTATGCCAGAATGTATTTTGTTTGTTTATTGTGAGTAAATTAATATTTTTTTAAATATTATTTTGTTTTCGATTTTTAATATGCTCACGCCCATCTCTAGGTAGGAGTCCCCACAGTTGGAGAAACGCTGCTCTGCATACATTATTTAAGTGAATATTAAGTGAATATTTAATTATTATTGAATATTTAAGTGTTAGTATTGAATATTTAATTATTATTGAATATGTAATTATTATTGAATATTTAAGTGTTATTATTGAATATTTAATTATTATTGAATATTTAAGTGTTATTATTGAATATTTAATTATTATTGAATATTTAAGTGTTGAATATTTAATATTGAATATTTAAGTGTTAACGGACTTTTGGTACACCTGGTATTTCATTATAATACGACTGTAAGATATTTGAAACACACATGCATTTAAAAAGTAAGAAACTCAATTGTTTCAACAATTCAGTACATTAGATTCGATTTATTTTAAATGTAACTGAAATTTCTTCACCCCAAAACATGTTTAATATCTTATTTATGATTAATGAACGTAATATGTCGTACTGAATTCTAACACAAATAAAAATTTTAAACTTACATAAACTGGTGACATTTATTCAATAAATGTAAAAAGAACTACCTATCGATTGACAAAAAAGGAAAAGAAGCTGCCACCAACGATTACCTTTAACTTTTCAAAATATGTCCTAGTAATAATAAAGTTAAAATTCAATGTTGTGTATGAACACAAATCATTACAGATCCAATTTTAAAGAAAGAGAAGAAAGCCATATTTCACGAATGAAAAACTGCTTGTGAAAGAACATTTTTTTCTCCTCCAGTGAAAAAGATAAAAATAGAAAAAGAAATATGGTTCTGCAAATAAAATTGTATCAACATCGAGAAACCGTAGAAAATGAAGACTCCAGGGAAAATTCCCTTTTACAAAATGAACACATATTTCACTCATTCTTGTTCTTTGCATTTCGAAAATTGATTTTTTTGCGAACATCCACAGTTTACGAACTCCTTTTACGTCATCAATATGGTGACTGTCGATATATTTATTAAAAATAAGAAAGGTCCACTTTCGACGGTCACAGGTGTACGTAACAGCCGATTAGGAACATCGGTTACCTTCTCAGGAAAGGATATAAGTCCTTTATCCCTCTTGGAGAAATGTCCTTTTCTTTCACAAATGTAGAGAACTTAAGTATACTTTTATCGTTTCTTAAGTACCGGACTCTTTTGTATAGTTATATTAGAAGAGTACTAAGCTGTACTTCTTCATATTTTATGAATACCAAAGCGATTCATGTGCTGAAAGGTTTCACAAGGTTCGCTTTTTAAAGTTATTTAGTGCATTATGGTTATGACCATATAAAAGAAAAAAAAGGGATATTTTTCTAAAACCATTTTATAAATTTATGAAAAATGTTTCATGTCTATTTGAAATATAGTACATTCGTAGAGATTGAATTACGTATAAAGTATTAGTTTCAGAAGCAGCTTATACTTAGATTTGGAAACTAAGTATCTGTTGATTTGTATAAAATTCTTTGAAAAATGTTTTACTTAAAATTTTATATTGCCAAATATTTAAAACCTGCCTTTAATGTTAACTATCATTTAAAACCCATTTTTAAACCACCGTAAATATAAATTTTTTCACAGAAATTTACTAATTTTAAATTAAGCCGCCTAAATTATGATGATAAATCGATTATGTTACAAAAATAACATTTACAGCAACAAAAAAAAAATGCTTCGTATAAATGAATTAACTGCGTGTTTCCTAATTTAATTATAGAATCTTATTACATCATAATTTAGTTCCCTTTGATTTATTAACTCAGAGATGAATTTTGTATCATGTGAATTCCAAAAGTAGTAAAAATATTTTTCCTACTTCTTTGATGGTAGATTTTTCTCCGATTTGGTTACTTTGGAATTCTGAAAATCTTCAGAGAATTCATACTAAAGCATTTTTCTAATTAATTAATCCCCCTCACTTAAAAGCAAATTATTTTGATCGTAATAAGATAATACTTGAATATTAACTTATAAATTTCCATCCAAATTAAAAGGTAAAACATATTTCCTAAGAACACAAAATTGTTAGCATTTGTTAAATTAAATATGCACATGTGTTTGCGAAGTTCAGCATTTTGAGTGCTTATAGGCAAAAAACGGTATTTTGCAAGCTAAAAATACTCTGCAACAGTTAAAGTAACAGATAATTTTAAAACTCTACCAGAAAATGTATATATATTTGCAATATTTTATATGACTATATATATATATAGCTTATTTCTATAATATATAACTCTATATATTTTTTTAAGAAAAAAATTTCACTTTTATATTATATAAATTGACTTAGTAATATGCAATTTTCTTTAAGGACAGCTTTTTTATGACAAATATTTACAGAATGGAGTTTAAATTTCGAAACGGAATGTGTTACTTAGATGTTAAAAGAAAATAAAATGATTGAATAAAAAGTTTCTAATTTATACATATTATGGAAAAAATAACAGAAAATTTCATGAAAAGATCTTTTTAGTGTAATATTTTCTTTCAATTTAATAGTATATAAAATATTTACATGGAATTGAATGAATTGTTAAAATATAAGAGAATACAAAGTATAGCAACAAATTCACTTTAATATCGCAAATTCAATATTTGTAATATCCAAAATTCAATATTAGGAATATCAAAAATTTGGGGGCCCAGAGATGCAAGAAAAGTGGTCAAATTTAGAAATAAGTTTAATGTCTCGGACTGAAAAATTAATTTCGCAATTTTATTTACTGAATAATTTGAATCTATTTATTTCTCGTATTTTTAATTATAGGTATATAAAGCCCCCTCCTCTGTTCTCCCTCTCTAATTAATTAATCGATTAGCAAAAAAATTATAAATGTATTAGATATTCAAATAGAGTATTAGGGTGAACTTTTCATTGTTATATGTAGTTTTTAAAATTTATTTTTTAAGTATTATTTAAATCAGGTTGGAGTTGTGTGGTTTATACATACCATCCAATTTATGTATGAGGTAACACAGGTGCGCAAAAAAAATCCATTGTGCAAGATATTTCTGCTGAATTATAAGTTTTAAATTAAACTTAGTCACAAAATGATTATCATTATTTTTAGTTTTTTTTTTTT
>BMAO01006989.1:0-22513 GCA_019973975.1 Trichonephila clavata | reverse complement strand
AGTTTTTTGCTAAAATTGTGAATTATGGAAGATCATTTTTATGTAATTTTTGTTCATTTCTCTTCCTTTATCGGATTAGGTACTCCTTTTATGACTAACAGAGCTCAATATACTTCTTTATAATTCTGAGGGGCTTTTGTTGGGATCTTGGATTATTAAAAATATTTGTTTTATAAATATTTCGAGCATCCACAATTGGAATATATTCAAAACATACCCAGAAAATAATTGTTACAAAATTTTCAATTTTAATTTGTAGTAATGAATAATATATATATTGTTTTTCTCTAATATAGTTTGCCGTTTAATTTTATACAATTAATAGTATAATGATATGTGCTCATTAATTATACTAAATTCAAGATTGATACAAAAATATAATTACAATGAGACTCATTCTCTGTTACATGTTCTAATAACAGCATTTGTTAGGAATGGTAAAAAGCATATTGAATACGTAAATAACAATTTGTATTATTGTTAATTTAATTTACCGTAAAATCCGGCGTATTACGCGCACCCGTATATTTCGATCTTATTTTTTGTGTTAAAAGTGCGCGTTATATTTGCCGGATTTTACGTAATTTTAATTTACATTGCATTCTGAAGCAGGATGAAGGCTATTGGTGGTGGACCTCTTAATTTGGAGTGAGTGAGTGAATATTAACGTCCCACTGTTCAGCTACACGAGAGCTTTCTCTTAATTTGGAAACTCGGTCAAGTGACGAGAACTTTACATCTCCTTCCTTATGCACCTTCTCCAAACTTCCGTACCACACAAACGGACGACTTGGGAGCCTCGGCAGATTCAACGTGCATCAGTCTTTCTACACGGTGGGCCTTCAGCGGCACTAGGTTTCAAACCTGCATCTCAATAACTCCGTTCAGAAGTTTGCTACCACGATCGCTTAGCTACTGCTGCAACCGTGTTATTGTTGAGGGTTAATGTGGAAATAGGAAAGAAATTTTAATATTTTTAGAAGTAAAAAAAAATTGGAAATATTTATGATTTTAAAAAAAATAAAGTTTCATGTAATTTTGCAAAAAGTTGTACAGACGACTTTATTTTTTGATTATATGCAAGGGTAGATCCAAGATAGTTTCAAAGTTTTAAAAAAAGAGAGCAATATCAGTTCATTGATACGAGCGGATAGATATTTCTGGACATTTTAGGGTGTTTCGAAAAATAATAAAATCTCTTTTATAACTATACCGCTGGTTCAGTGGCGCATACAAGAATTTTTCAACGGGGGGGGGGCGAAGTTCACCATTCTCGTATCATGCTTCAATACGCCACCCATTATTGATAAAAAAAATATCATAAATTAAATTTTACGTACTATTCACATAAGATTATAATCAATCAAAAAAAAATCAAGGGCTTTGAGGGGGATCCGGACTTGGGGACCCTCCCGTCTTTGTGTGCGCCACTGCTCTGGTTACATTTTTTAAATCCGTGACACTTTGTGAACGGATGAATAATTCAAACTATTAAGGCTGTCTTCGGCTAATGTTTAAAAATAGGACCCGAATTCGGAATATTTTTTCAGGTATAAAAATGCTCCAAAATTTTTCTATTGTATTCTGGCTTCACTATCCTGTAGAGAAAATTACTTATTTTATCATATAACTGCTTTTTAATCAAGTTGATGCATTTTTTCTTAAATAAAATGTGTTTCGCATTTTTCTCCTCTATCATAATGCTAAATGAGCTATCTCTTTACATGGAAAATGGAACAATTATTATTTATGGAATATTTTGAAATTTTTAAAACACTATAGTAAAAATAAATATATGAGTTACAATGAAACAAATTTTCACGATTATAGAGGTAATTTCTATCCAAACATGTTTAGTTCAAGCTCTTGTACATTTGGCGAAAACAACCTTAAGCAATTGCACTGTAAAAGTATTTCTATGCGCTAGCTTTTACATCTGCTTACGAAATAGTTCCATTGTGGCTCTTTAGTACCGTAAAGACACTCAAAATATTTAACTTATTTATCTTCGTTCCGCCAATGTTGTCATAATTACTCATTCAGTCATCGGATCACCACTTCCGTAATGATGGGAACTGTTCCAGACTTAAAAAACCCTGAACATCTACACGCAATCAGATTAAACTTCAGACAGTTAGCAACTAATAAAGGTTAAAGGGATAATTACATACACAAGACTTCTAAAACGCATCCCTAATTTTTCCCTTCCTGGATTAAACGCTAATATGAGAAGTTTCGGGATTTACTTGATCCCTCCTGACGGAGATTTACATATTTTCTCAGCGATTAAATAATTTAATTCAATGGACCTTAAACAAGGAATCATTATTTAATCTATCGTGGAATTAACTGAACTAATTCAGTATGTTATAATAAGTTTTGCAAAAAAATCATTTGTTTTAGAATTCGAGTTTTCATTTAAAGCATTTTTGCATTTTATCCCAAAAATTAATGTAAAACATTATAAAATAAGAGTAGTACATCGTACAAGATATGAATAGAAACTATTTGGAGGGGGAGGGATAGTACTTTTGAACGTTCAGAAAGTCGAATTTTCAAAAACATTTAAAAAAATTATTATAAATTGTTAAGAGCGCTTTAGAGCAAACCTCGTCGAAATCTGTCAATAATTAGGGTAGGCCGGGGCAAGATGACTATGTTAACAATTTTTTGTTGTTTATTAATTTATTTTTAAGAATAGTAAAATTAATTTTACATGAACTGTTACAGTAGTCCTTTGTAGTATTAAAATATATTACCATTTAATGTTTCAAATAAAAGAAGTAAAGAATAATTTTATTTTTTCTTAACCTTAACAAATCGTCATCTTGCCCCAGTGCTGGGGCAAGATGACTTTGGCCTTGGGACAAGATGACAACACTGAAAAAGGTTGAACATATTTTATCTTTTGAGTATGTTACATGGTTTAACAAATGATATAATTGTGTTTTTACATCTTACAAAGTATCAAACTAAGCGTAATGCATTGTAACGTGATGTTGAAGTGTTTAGTTGTGTACCTAACAATAAGTCACAAAGAAAAATGCCATTTTCATTTTTAGAACATTCCTCATGCCAACACTCTTGGCATTTACAGCACTAGGTCCATTCTTCTGTTGGAGGGTTAAAATCTCCTCTTCACAAGCAGGACATCTTATGACACCGTCTTTTGAAGTTGATGCAACTGGAATGTTTGGCTTGGATTTTATAGACTTAGGCCTACAGGAACTTAGTTTGAGTTTTTTTACTCTCTTTTTAGCTTCAATGGCTTCTTTTCTCGGTTTTTTTTAAACTTCCTGTTCTTCCTTCTGCTTTTTCCCTTTGTTCTAGCATTTCTTTGATGGGTGTGCTTGTAAGAATGTTTTGCTTTTTCTTTTTTTTTCACATTATGTTGTTTTAGGCAATGGTTTGAAATAAAAAAAAAACACTAATAGGCTTCTTTGGTGCATCGGAATCAGCATTTGCCATAAGTTCTGGTTTTTCAGGAGGGTTTATATGTTGGTTTTCTACTACCAGGGTCTGAGGATTAGCACTATTATTCTCAGTTTCATCTCCAACAGCATCATGGTTAGTAGTTTTGACCGCAGAATAGTCATGTTCTATAAATACAAGAGGATTATGAGGCTCGATCCCACATTCTTTAAACCTTTTCAACGGTATTTCCAACTGTAGCTGCTTTGAAGTAAGTGATGCTCAAAACCTCACCAATGTTTTTGTCTGTGACAGTTTGTTTTGGATGAGTGACCATAAAGTTGTCACATGCTTGGCTATAGTACGTTTTTAATTGGTCGAAAAATGACGCAAGGGGCTGGAGACGATGTGATGCGTGGGGCGACAACCCAACCTGATGATGTTTTTCGCTCTGCAATATAAGATAGCCTTCAAAGTTATATGAGTTTTGTGATTACCAATACTCAACAGAGTGAGAGATTCTTTGCTTGGTTTCACATGAAGATAAAGTGCTTCAAAAAAGAGAAGAAGTTGCCCTCATTGTTCCAGCCGGCTTTCTCGCAAAAAATCAGAAAAGGTGGCAGATAAAAGCCAGTGGCTCTAAAGCAACAAATTGTTACATTCCTTCCTCTTTAGGGGTCTTGGCGGATGGCAAAAATGTCTTCATCTGGTCACCCCCTTTCGAACGAAACCTTTCCCGATCCGATGCACCCTTTAGCCTTAGAAGAGATAGAAGCGCAAGGTCGCGCGGACAAACAAGTGTTTACAGGATAATAGAATGGACAACATAGTTAGTTTAATAAATTCCGAAACACGGGGCAAGATGACGAGCTCGTCATCTTGCCCCGTGTTTCGGATCGTCATCTTGCCCCAGACTGTCTGTTTAAAAATATTCGTTCTCATTACCATGAAGGAAGGAAATTAATTGACATTTATTCATGGTAATAGGTAGTATTTAAACCAAGTTACTCATAAATATTAAAGAGAAACGATATATCTTACCTGTATCTGTAGCAGAGCTTATTTACACATGCATAAAAGCTATATCGTGGCAGCAGAAAACATCAAAACTTCACAACTAACACAAAAATGGCGATTTCAGCGTGTCTATAATATTGTTTAACGAACGGCCTAAAGGAGAGCCAGTAGCGTTCGTTTGATGCTGCTACCTAGTGGAATGTGGAAAAATTGAGACATTTGTCATCTTGCCCCGGTCTCCCCCTACGCTTTCATGAATAAAAAAGGTAAATGTCAAAAAAGACTAGAACTTTAGAAAAATGTAAGCAACATTTTTCGTTAGGCTCCCTGTTTGGAATTTTTTGATTTGTCATTTGTTTCATCAGTATCTCGCACTTTGAAGCAACATAAGGTTTGTTGGCGACTCACATCGTAATTTTAAATCCCGGTCAAGTAATGAGGTTGACATCTCACTTTTTACAGTTTAAAATTGCTTACCAAAAATATCAGGTTCTCCCAAAATAACAACTAATATTGGTCTAAAATGAAACAACAGTGATATTTCATGATGGACTAGCTAATCGCCTAGATATTATGAAACTTCCAGGTTTTAAAATAAAGTGTTTTTCTGTTATTTCTGATTTTCAGGCATGAATAAAGGGAGTGGAAACTGTCCAAATCTTTCATAAAAAAGCTCGTAAGACAGGGAGAATGAAAAAAAAAAAAAACATACATGAACACTTTATAGAAAAAAGAAGCCTCAATGTGTGTATGAAATGGATGCATTTTAAGTGAAAAATAATTTATTTTAATCCAAGAAAATTGAAACTTAATCCTAAATATGATTTTCTCAGTTTTTTTTTCTAAATTTCCCACTTTCCCACAAGATTAAATAAGTTTCGGTTGCAGAGCTATATGATATTTTATATGTATACATGTAAATCTACATTCTGAATGCCTTAATTTTTGCGATGGGATCAGTAGAATTTATTCTGTAATATGATGAATAGGAAAAAAATAGTGATTTTTTAAATTCTTTCAATTTCATTTAATTTAAAAAAAATACTAAAATATGATATAAATTTAAAATTGGAGATATACAGAATACAGCATTCTTAAGCTTTAATTTTATATAAAAATATAGCATCTATCTTAAGTCTTTCAAAAGTTATCTTGTGGGTGACCGAAAGAAGCTATTTAGTTTTTATTAATTTTGTATTCATAATTTTTATGCTACACTGCTGGCCACCGTAAATGCAACACCCTGAAGGAAAAACGATAATAACATGAAATTTACAACATGCATTAGAGGAGGTGAAATATGCAAATGATTAGAATTTCAGCGCAGACACACATCACGCACGCCTGTGGCGCCGCCTCAAAGCGCTATTTAAGGCTTGGAGATTTCGACGATTTCAAGTTCGGCAATTGTCTTTTTCTTGTGGTTTTTTCAAAAAACGATCAGTTATGTCTCGTAGAAAACTGCGATCAGCTTTTGATCAAGTATCCGAGTTTGACAGAGGAAGGATAGTGGCCTACCGAGATTATGGATTATCTTTCAGGGAAATCGGTAGTCGTGTTGGACGAAACCAAACAACTGTAATGCGGATATGTGACCGTTGGATGCAGGAGGGTACGACGGACCGACGTGGTCGATCGCATCCCCCTCAGTGCACCACTTTACGTGAGGACAGGCAAATTGTGCGCATGGCAGTGACGGATCGCTCAGTCACATCATGAACCATAGCACAGCACATTGAGTCTATAGCGCATCATTAAGTGTCTGCGCGTACCCTTCGACGCCGTTTACAGCAGAGTGGTCTGTCCGCAAGACGTCCATTGCTTGGTCTACCCTTGACGCAGAACCACAGACGTCTCCGCCGCCAATGGTGCGATGAAAGAAGGATGTAGCCGGCAGAATGGAATGAAGTTGTCTTTACTGACGAGTCACACATCTGTCTGCAACACCACGATGGTCGGATTCGAGTCCGGAGACACCGTGGAGAGAGGATGCTGAACAGCTGCGCCGCCATACTGGTCCTGCACCGGGTATTATGGTATGGGGTGGTATTGGATATCACTCTCGCACTCCTCTAGTACGCATTTCCGGTACTTTAAACAGCCAGCACTACATCTCCGAGGTGTTGGAGCTAGTTGTCCTTCCTTACCTTCAGGGCTTGGCCACAGCCATATTTCAACAGGATAATGCGTGACCACACGCGGCACGCATTGTCCAAAGGTTCTTCGTCAATCACCAGATTGAATTGCTTCCCTGGACGGCTCGCTCTCCGGATCTTTCGCCAATAGAAAACATGTGGTCCATGGTTGCTCAACGATTGACCCAGATTACACCCCCAGATGCCACACCAGATCAACTTTGGTAACGTGTGGAAGCTCTTTGGTCTACTGTACCCCAAAAACACATCCAAAGTCTCTTTGAATCAATGCCGAGGCGTGTGGCAGCGGTGATCTCCAACTATGACGGCTACTCTCTGGCTACTGATTCTGGCAGGAACCATACTTCACAGAAGTCTATAAATTTAATCATTTGATACTTGGTCAACATGTTATTTACAAAATAAATTTTGTTGTGCTATCTCTTGTCTTTCTTGGTTGTGCATTTACGGTGGCCAGCAGTGTATTTAAAAAAATACAATAAATCTTTAGCAAATTCTTTTCTTATTTAACTTTGTACTTTGCTGCACGAACTGTAAGGAACCCATATTAAAAATAGAAGAATTTACTGGTTTGTGAGGAATCGGAAAAAGTACGTCAAAATGTGCAATTTCAAAACCAAGCAATTTTTGTACAATATCAAGCAAAAGTATGCAATTTTTTCAAGTTTTTGATGAATTAATTTTGCATTTGCTGTCTTTTTTACCTTACATAACCATCGGAACCAATAATTTGAGGGATTCTGATTTGAATAAATGTCGCCCTAGAGCTGCAAACGGGTTATTAGCAGCGAAACTTGTAATTATGAGCTACGATTACATGCTTAAAATAACGTATGAGAATTACCTCATTTTCTAAACCTTCCCATCACGCCACGCGTGGGCTTTGAGAAATCGGATTATATTTAATGCAGAGAATCTTTCATTATACCACATAAAAGAAATAAGAATTCGAAAATCACCAAATGGGGTTTTTTTGTTCTAAATTTGCCTTAAATATATTATTTTTTGTATGCTTTAAGGCAGTGCTCTTCAAACTGTGTTCCACGGAACCCTGGGTTTCCACAAGGCATACTCAGGGCTTCCCCGAGTCACAATAAAAAAAATAAAAAAATACTTATAAATATGTATGCACAAAATGGATTCACGTTCTCTAAAGTTTGTTTTATTACAAGTATCCGAATCTCCTCCTATTTATTAAAACCGAAAATTTTAGTTTATATATAATATCTTTTTTTTGCAATACTTTTAATAAAAACTTTTATTAAAATATAATAAAAGAATATTAAAACTCTTTTGATCATTATATATATACTTCCTCTAGATTGCGTGTATTCTATTGTGTAATATCTTGGGTTTTACGAGATAATTTTATACTCGTTAGTTAGCTCAATGTCTTGCAAAACTAAATAGTTTTCCAATGGGAAAAAACTACGTATAATGAAGAGACAGCAACCATATCAACATATTCTATGTTAAAACCTAAATTTAAGCAAGAACAGCTTCTGAATGTTCTGTTGTGAATTCTCATGCAAAATACTCAGTTTTTCTCACACAGCTATAAACAGTTTAATGCCATTCAAATCTCAGTTACTAACAGGGGCGTAGCTACCACTGTATCAATGATACAGGCCCCCAAAATGCGCAGTGGCCGCGGTAACCAAGTGGTCAAGGCATCGGATCATGGCTAGAGTGTCATGAGTTCGGGCCCAGTACCGCTGAAGACCCGACGCTTAGGGGAGCGATGTCCTCCCGTTGGTGTGATGTGGTAGTTAGGAGAGGGGCTGCCAGCTCAGGTGTCCTCCGCGTCACTTGACCATGGCTCAAAATTACGCGGTCCGTTGCCAAAAGCCCTCTTGTAGCTGAACAGTGCGACGTTAATATTCACTCACTCACTCACCCAAAATGCGCAAACAAAAATATTAAGGAATCCAGAAAAGAGCCTCTAAGGAATTTTGATACAAGGCGCATTCAGGACTAACTACACCAGTGGTTACTAAACATGATGCATGGGTGGGTGACATTTGGATCACAAATTAATATTACTAATGAGTAAATTACATTAAACAATTAGATTAGAATTTTTTTAAATTATATTATTATTATTATTAATTAGTAAGAAGGATTATTAGTAAGAAGTCGCGTATAGATCCGTCACAAATGTGTCTTTTTAAATGTAAACACCTCGCACTAAAACTGTTTGGAACGCCACTGTGAGTGTGCGTGTAATGGATGTATATATGTAAATGTGTGGATGAATGAGATATTTTTTAAGGTAAAGAGGACTTGGGTAGTTTCTTTTAAAAAAAAACAAGCTCTGATTAATTGTACCAGTTTTTTTAGTTTTTCATCGAATTTCCGAGGTTGTATGAAATATCATTCTCAGTCATTTGGATATGATTAAAAATTACATGATAATAATTTACCACTCTCTTTTAACAAAATTATCAGTTTTTACTTAGTCCAATAAGAGAAATTAATTTAAATAGAAATATTTAAAGTTCAGAATATTGGATTTTTTGTATAATTGGATCAAATAACATGTCGCGCAATGAAATAATTGCTGTTTATATAACCTTAGACAATGTGTCATTAAAATTAAAAACTACTATTTTATGAGATACGTGGGAAAATTGGAAAGGAAATAAACTGAAAAAAAAAAAGGTTTTACCATAAATGCATACATCGAACAATTTTTGAATCGCATGAAAAAATAGTATTTAACTGTTTCCAAATTAAAATAAAAGCATTATGTACGTACCACAACAATTAGTGTTGCATATTTTAAGGTAAAATCTTAGTTGAAATTCAGAAAAACAACTTTGATTTGGGGGGAAAGGCATTGGCCTGATTAAACCGTTTTTGACATGTTTACTACACAAAATCTAAGTATGAACAAAATACGCAATTAAGAGTGGTTTTCTTTTTCTTACGCCCTAATCGTGTTTCTACCGTGGAAGTTCTCCAGCTTAACAAATAACATGTGCTGAATAGAATGGTAGACGTCATTAGCAAATGCTTTGTTTCGTTTGTCAAAAAAATTGCTCTTAAACAGCTGCAATTAAAAGAGTGAATTCTAATCGAGAGTGTTTTTCTTCAATCAAAGTGCAAAAAACTGTGCTTGCACACAATAATAGATCGCACTTGAATTCGGATATTTTTTTCGGGTGAAATCTATTTTTAATACGCTTTTATTAGCTTCACCTGTATGTAATGGAATCTTCGAACTTGATTTGTACCCACTTTAAAAGGTCAGATTGATTCAAAATTTTGCGCAAATGCTTGTCAAGGACCGATGACAATACAATAATTTTATAACTTTGTCCCATTGTCCTGATCAGGATTATTAGGATTAATAATTTCCCTTTTCTAGATTTGGCGAATAATTCTAGATCCATTTCCAGATTTGGCGTCTAAAAGATTAAGTTGCAACCCTGAGCCAAAAACACACTCATGGTTAATACAAATACAGCAAAAAAAGTGTTCTTTATGTGAAAAGGGGGAGGATGCGTCAGTAATTTCTTAGTTCGATTAACAATAAAAGCGTGTGTTTTTTTAGTTTTTTAAAACTATTTTTTATTTTTTATTGCTTCAGTCGCAAAATGGATTGATGAGGAAACATGTTGCTGTTTAAAATTCCGCATTTATTTTACACAGCATAAAACGACCCCACGAGAAACGCAGCAAAACAATCATACGCTGACAACCATGTACGACATCTAAGACATTACACTAAAGTATTTTTTGTTTGCTCTGGAGATCCCAGCTTTCTCTCTCAAAGGTTTCGTCAACCGGAAGCTTTTAGAATCATATGATTTCTGGTGACTTTTGTGATTACGCGGACAACGCACCTCCTTGTTTTAAAAACGCGAATGTGAGCGGGTTTTTTTTTTTTTTTTGAGATAAAGTTGCAGTTATTTCTATTTAGGTGGGTAAATTAAAAATGTCTTGTCGGTGATGTCTTGGAGGACTCAAGACCATTATGTGAATTCAATCAAGTCCCTCCAGAAAAAAATTTAATGGAGAATTATTTCACGTATAAATATAAAGTGTTGGCGAAAATTGTGGACACTTTAAAATTTATTTTATGTTTTTTAAGTTTGCTTATAGAAAATTTTACGTTTCACAAAATACAAAGTCATATATATCATTTTAAAAAGAATTTAACACTATGAACAAAATTAAAATATATATTAGATACTAATGATACCAATATATATTAGATACTAATGATACCAATGTATATTAGATACTAATGATACCAATGTATATTAGATACTGATGGTATCAGTTCTTAGTAGGGTAATTTTAATTTTTGTTATAGCCGCTTCACATCGATGTTTTATTGAGAAGACAATGGCCTTAAGCCCTTCCTTCGTTATTGCATGATGCCAGGAAACGATTATTGTCTCAATTAATTATCTTTGATTTAATGGATGCCTCATTCGAACAAGAGTTTTCAAACGATACCACGCATTTTTAATAGGATTAAGATCAGGACTGTTTCCTGGTATGGACAACAATTCAATGCTCTTTGTACGAAATCACTCTTTCGATAATTTTTCTGTGCGGCTGGGACCAAATTCCTGCTGGGGAAAAAATGGAGAATTGTTGGGAGAGATATCCTTGATGTGGAAAGTAGAAGTTTTGGTTCTAAAATAGTGTCAGTGTATTTTTTTTGGAATAAGAGTTCCATGGAGAACATGAAGGCGATCAATTCCATCTGCTGACATGCAAGATCATATCATGACACTAAGTGGATTCTTCACAGTTGCCTGAATGCAGTCGGGTGTAGTTCTTCTCCTATTCCTTATATATTTTTGCCCATCACTTCCGAATAATTATATCCTAGTTTCAATCCATATGACACTGATCACTTGTCCAATTAAGTGTTTCCTTGACCACAGTAGTCCTTTTTGCGCTGCTGAAAATTAAGATAAGACCTTTTTAGTGAAATTATACCGCTTAGTCCAACATAAGTTAATCTTTTCCTGGTTGTTCTTGAACTCACAGAAACACCAACATCATTCAGATAACTTCTGATGACCGTTGCTGCTATTCTCCTATTTTGGAGATATAGTCTTTTTATTCTTCTGTCATCAACAAATTCGGTGCACCTTCTCCGGTCTGTTTCTACTTCGTTTTTTATTGAATTTGCCTTCTGATATCGTAAGCAAAACTTTCAGGCTTCAGAGGTAGTCACTGTGGCACCAGCCAATCTTGCAATGCCAGAATAGGAAAGATCACTTTCTCGTGACAAAATAATCTTATATCTCTTTCTAGGTGTCCAATCTACTCTTTTATTTAATGTCATTGCTTCTTGGCTAAATATTATTATTGTCCTGGCAAGGAAACAGTCCTAACCTCAAGCCTATCGAAAAGTGGCACCTTTTGAAAACTCTTGTCCGAATGAGGTACCCATGGAATAAAAGAGAATTAATTGATGCTGTAATTGTTTCCCAGCATGTTGTAATAACGAAGACTATTTAAAGCTCAATGAAACGTTGATGTGAAGCTGTAATAAAAAATAAAGGCTACCCCACTAAAAACTGGTAACCCACTGCAATCATCAGTATATATCTAATGTATATCGATAGTTATTGCAGCATAACTTTTTTACATTGCAAATATTTGAATTTTGTTTCATGTATTGAATTCAGTATTAAACTATCTTTAAAATGATACGCACGACTTTGCATTTTGTGAAAAGTAACATTTTCTAAATGCACACAAATTTAAATAACATAAAAACTTCCAAAAGTGTCCTCAATTTTGGCCAACACTGTACATATAAGTATCTAAAAATAGTATACAAGAAAATTGTTGTAATTTCAAAAATTAATCATACGTTTATTACAATACAATTGATGATAAAACTATAAAATTTCATTCTTTTCAAATTTCCTTGCACAGTGACGTTTATTTAAAAAAACCATTAAAAATAAAAGTAGAGTCCATTAAGTATATTAGTGTTTCTGCCTATTAATCAGTTTCAATTCGTGAGCAGAATGTTAATCCTATACCTGAAGAATTTCTGATAACCTTTTCAGATTTAGATTTCAGCATTACTTATTATACAGTAAATAGTATACGGGAAGAAATCCTTATAAAATTTCCAATTGTGATTTTTTTTCCTTCTAATTTTAGCAAATATTTCTTAAAGTTCTGGAAACCACTTACATATTGTTAAAACAAACATAGAATGTTTTAAAAATAATGTAAGAAAAAAAAAGTAAACATTTGGAAATCTACTCATTTTTTTTAAAATTCATTCATAGAGAAAGCCAGTAGCACACACAGAATTTTTTCAAGGGGTGGGGATCCATGGTCGAAAGTCTCCCAGCTCGTATCATACCCCAAGACAACACCAATCGATTTTTCCGATTTTGTTAACAAAAAACAATAAAAAATAAATTATTGAATTAATAATACCCTACCTACCCTCCAAGGTCCGAGAAATCGACAATTATGATGGAGGAAGTTTAATGGTCTGGGCAGGCATCATGCTGGATGGCCGTACACCTCTCCGTGTTTTTGAAAGAAGCTCTGTGACTAGTGGGAGATATAGGGATGATGTCTTGGAGCCCCCTATGTTCGCCTTTTCAAGAGCGCATGTGGCCCCGGGTTCATTTTAATGGACCATAACGAGAGGCCACATGGAGCTCATCTGGTCGACGAATTTCTAGAGAGTGAGGGTATTTTCCGTACGGATTGGCCAGCCAGCTCTCCAGACCTCAACCCTACAGAGCATGTTTGGGACTCTCTGGGGAGTGCGATTGCAACTCGCAACCCCTCTCCGAGAACCATACAAGAAGTGAAAACAACTTTGCTGAACGAGTGGGACTAATTGCCACAAGAACTGATAAACTGCCCTATTTCAAGTAGGACATCACACTACGAGACCTGTATAGATGTAATAGGGGGCTATACATTCTCTTAACCCATTTCTTTTGTTTATTCTGCAACCACTGTTTTATACCTTCCAACCCCGATGAGCGTTACGCTCGATCATGTGTGTGTATTGCAATTATTGAATGGTTATTTGTTTTGTATTGCATCAATGTATGAACATATCAAATTTCATTAAAATCGGTCCAGTAGTTCTAGAGATAATCGATCAAGTCTGAAAATTTCTTACATCATTGTATAATACATTGAATTTTTAACCATTTTTTCCTTTAAAAAACTATTTATTCTTCTCTTTTTTTTTTTTTTTTTAAAAAAAAAAGTATTTGTGGAGCCTATTAAATAAATTTTGCAATAGTAATTTTAATTCCAGATTTCATTAGATCAATAATAATTGATGAACGAATAGTTCAGGCTTTATGACTTGCTCTTTTGTAAAATATCTTTATGAATCCTTTGTGTTCATTCTCAAACATATTTAGTTCCGTTATTTTATAAGACAATAAGAACAATTTTTTTGATATATGTCACACCAGATTTATTCAGCTTAAGGATTAAATAAATAAAAATAATTATACAAAGTACAAATAACCATAAGTATTACCAAACGAAAATTTAGTAATACTTATGACATAGTCCCAGTGACGCGCATGGAAGAGGGGGGGGTCCTTGGGTCCAGACCCCCTCCCCTAAAGCCCTTGATTTTTATCTCGATTAATTAGAATCCTATGTATATAGTACGTAAAACTTTATTAAGTACTTTTTATTAATTTTAGTCATTAATGCTAATTATTAATTTTTTACTGTTTTTTGTTCCCGAGAATTGACAAAAATTCAAAAGAATATGCTGGGAGGAGCATATATTGGAGCGTGATGCGAGAATATAGTGTGGACTTTTCAACCCTGGAACCCCCCCCCCCCGCTTTCTGTCTCCTCCCCTCCTTTGAAAAAAATTCATTTATGTGTGCTCTTCTGTATATCAGTTTTCAAATATATAACCAACACGGAATTCTACTACTTTTTAAAAAAAAAAATTTATAGAAAGAAGAGAATTCCCCCCCCCCCCTCCCCCCCCCCCTTTCTCGAATATGTTGTCTATTTATTTTTTTAAATACAGTGAAATACGTCTAACGAGAAAACGCTTAAGACGAAATATAGGTTAACACAAAATAATACAACGGTCGCGACAAACTACTGTGTATCTTCATGCATTTTTTAACACGAAAAGATTTTCCTTCTGGGAATCAACAAAATTGGACTGCTCTAGTGTATTATCGGAAGAATCAGTAGATGAGGACATTGAGTGTACAAACCCAATTATGGCAGACAAAGAAATTTTGGAGTTTGTTCAAAGCTCAAAATATATTATTGATGCAAATTCCAATGATGAAAATGAAATTAATAAGGCAGTTCCTGTTCCCATGTCATCCGAAATGAGGAACATGAAAAGATGCACTAATTTACTGCGCATACTTTTCATACTCCCACACACGACACACATCCCAATAATGAAATGTATACCAAAATGGGTGCCATTGAACAATTTGTTGACAGTTTGATGCTAAAAAAGTCAATGAAAAGAAAAAAAAATCAGATTATTTTCTAACAAGATATTAATCATTGGCATGGCCAAGTATTTTTAGCGCGTTTTTCACATGTTGTATTTTACAATAATGCAACTAATGAACTTTTTACTAACAGAAAGTAGAGAGAGAGAGAGAGAGAGAGAGAACTATACTTAAAAAAGAAAAATTGTAAATTTTTTTTTAAAATTCTTAAATTTAAATATGATTCGGCTCATCTAGGGCACAAATGCGACTCAATGCCGAAAACCCGAGGTCAATCGGTTAATTATTGGCTGAGAAAAAGGTACGACAAAATATGGAACGAAGACGAAATTTGCGTCCTAATAGCGCTTTTTTTTTACACTACGTAAAAAACGCGCTAAAAACTAAAAAAGGTTTTTTTTTTTCAAAAAACTTGAAAAATGTATGCTAAATTTGTAAATAATTTGTGCTACCGTAAAATCTGGCGCGTAACACGCACTTTACCGCCCATCCGGTATAGTGGTTAGTGACGCTGACTGCAGTGCCGTAGGGCCTGGGTTCGAATCCCGGAAAAGGCATGGATGCTTGTATCATAATCCTTCATGATTTTAAAATTGCTTCTTCCTTTGTGATGAGTGCTTCGCGCTTACTTCTGTAAGCCCCGTGTGGTACTTGTGGTGCACGGGGATTTATAAATGTTCTCAATTTAAAAAGAAAATAACAAGCACTTCTAGCACAAAAAGCGAGATCGAAATTTACGGGTGTGCGTTGTACGCCGGATATAAAAATGAGAGCTTTCAAATAAGGACGAGCATATAGAAAAAGTAGACTTCTACATGCATCAAAATACTATTTTTTTAAGAAAGAAAAAAAAAAAAAAAAGGACTGACATTCCCTTATGAACTTCTAGAAGTATTCTATTTTTTTTTTTTCTAAAGCTTAGAATAATATTTCGAATAAATGACCTCTAAAAATCAGATCATTATTACATGGACATTTCAGATTTCTTCGTAAAAAAGGGGATGCGCATTTTTCGGCGGTGTGCGTTTTACGCTGGATTTTACGATAAATTTCATCAATAGCTAAGTTCTTGTGATTGCTTTTGTACCATTGATGTTTATTAAATACATTCATTTTTTGTTTACATATCTATGTAAATAAAATAAACTCTAATAAACTTAATTTTGCTGGTATTTTTTTTTAATATTCCTTAACACGAAAAATTTTCCAGTCCTTTCAGTTTTGTGTTAAGCGATTTACACTGTACATATTTATAAAGAAGATTCGTTGACCCAATAAAATCGAAAGTAAAACACGTAATATCAAGTGGAACACTTTTTTTTCTGTCTCTGTCCAAAAATAGGATAATATTGATTTTCACAATCACTTCTAGAAAAGATATCAAAATACTTCTGCACAATGGTGTATTCTTTAGTTAATATTAGGAAACACTTTTTGCAGATTCATTTTGATATCCATCTTGTTAAATTAACAAGATGTTATTTATAATATCATAAAATTAGTTATAATACAGAATACCAATCATCAAAGTTGTGTCGATTAAAAGAAGTTGTAGAGAGTCATGAAAATTTTTATCTGCCGACAGTAAACCCAAAACGATCTCGCACTCTACGATAAAAATTCATTTATGGTAAACAAATCCTCAATTAAATAAAAATCTGAGAACGAAAAAAAAATTCCTTCTCAATTTTTTTCGAACTCTTCACCAAAGCACGCGCCATTACGTCACGACGCACGCGCACGGCAGCACCTGGGGAACCGCCCACAAAATGCAAGAAGGGGAAGAAAGGGGAGGGAAGGCAACCTAACCACGTGACCTCCTCTACCAGCGGAGAATCGTCTGCTTCTTTCGTGGAAAGGCACGCAGGTGTACTAACACTTGTCATTTTAGAATAAGCTTTGCTGTGGTGGAGTTGCAGTCGCTTCTCTTTCTCTCTTTTCGGAACATTGCGTTCTTATTTTTTTTTATTCTCCTTCAATTCTGCCGAATTTTAGCCGGGGATTTCGGTGCTATTTTGTTTTTATTTTTGATATCGTTTTCGATTAAGCAAAAAGATTCTCCGAATTTATTTTCCCCTTCACTTCGCGCGATTGGAAATAAATTTTTCTTGTGGTGTTTAAAAAAAAAAATGGAATGGATTTTCTTTCTGGAACAGTGGAGCAACAAATGAAAAATTGAAGTTTTGATTCCGACTTCTATTTTCCAGATTGGAACCATTCAAATAGGTAAGTGGAATTTCAATTTTGTGCAAATTCATATGATTTTCTTTCGGCGAATTTTTTCTCTTTTTTTTTTTTTTTAGAGATGTACCTATAGTTGATAAAGAATTTATTGGGAAACTTATTTTCAGCCTGATTTTTTAAGGGGGAAAAATGTGAGAATTTTAATTGAATATTTTTTAAAATACATTATAGCACACTTTTGTGTGGAAATAGCTTCGTGATTTCTTTGCTTTTATCAGATACTTTAATTTTTATTTTTTTATTAACCACATAAATATTAAAACTGTGATTTCTATCGGAGAGAATTGTGCATTTTTTTCATGAAAAGAAAAAAAAAAATAATAAATATTTTTCTCAGTCAGAAATGCAATGTGAATAAATCAAAAAATTTCCAAACATGCAATATTTACAATTTTTGGTGAAATCTATATAAATTTTTATTTTAAAAAAATGAGGATTCTTACCCCTGTTTTTAGAAAAAAGTTTTTCTGCTGTCAAATTATTAAAATTTTGAAATTTCCACATTAAAAAAAATTTTTTTTTATCATTGAGTATGAATTAAAAAAAATTTTATAATTTAGAAAATACATTTTTTAAAATGTGTGGCGGAAATGTGATATCTTTCTTCCTGGAAATATTTGGAATTTTTTAAATTGTTGCTTTTTACTTATATGGAGATCGTTTTTATTCTTAGTTAAGTTATATAATTAAAAACATTATTTTTATGATCTGTAATATAGTTTTTATATTTGTTTCCATAACTTAAGTCTTTATTATATACTGGTGTTTTTTAAATCTATCTGGAATTTTTTGAGGTAGTATTGTATATTTGCTGAAGGATTTATGCAACTAAGTGGCAGGTTTTATATTAATCATCAAGTCTTTTACACCTATTTATCTTTTTACAAAAATGAATTCTATATACTTGTCTTGTCAAAGGCTCGTGGATAAAACGTGAAATTTTCAATATTGACGCGTTACCTTAAGAAAATGATTTATTTAAATATTTACCGCATTTCTGATTGGTAGTAGGACACATAATCAAAATAAATATAGCTCATCTGTTGTTTGCCCGTGACCCGAAAATTCCACCTGTTAACACGCTCGTAACTTTTTTTAGCCTCTGTCACTGAAGCGTGGAGATGTGTTGGAGGCTCAAATATATATATTCGGTTCGTTTCTTTAAACTATGCAAAAAAAGGATTTTTTTTCCCAATATCAATTAATAGAATACATAACGGGAAATTTCACCGTTATTTTTTTTAATAACCTTGTTTTAAATTTATTAATAGTTGATTACATTTATTTATTGCAGTGACGTACACAAGGGGTAGGGGTGTGGAGTTTTACCCCTCCCAGAAACTAATAGATTTTTAATTTTTATCGTAGAGATTACCCTTTTCGGGGCATTCACGTATGTTTTTTTAAAATGTACCCTCACCCCCCTTGCTGTGAGAGGTCTGCGTATGCCATTGATTTGTTGATACTCTATGGATGAATAGAGAGGAATGGTTTGTTTTACAGAATCTTTTGATTTGTTATCTTCACCAATAGTCAGATTTGAACCACAGATTTTCTGGAACTTTTTCTCTGTGAGTCAGTTTGTTTTGATGATAAATTTTGCTATTCTTCTTCACTATGGTCAAATCTTGTATCCTTTGACCATGTCTAAAAGTTTGTTGTAACCAAAATTTAACGTCCTTTTTGAACATTTCATTACAAAGCAAATTTCCCTGCTGCACAGAAATTGTACACTTTCTTTATGGAATTTCTCGTGTTCTCCAGAAAAGTGTTTCGTATAATCTTGAGGATACGCATCGAGGATAAGAATCGAAAGGAAGTGAACTTAGGCTCCCATTTAACTCTAGGTCTAGTAATTTGTTGACAAAAATCACGAGGTTTGTGGGGGTTGTGTGAGATCGAGTCTCAGTATTATAGAAAAGCCGCTAAATGAAATAAGGTTTTCTGTTGTACATTAAATACTGATGGGCTCTAAGTCCTCGTGTGACGTGATGTGGATGCTTGAAAAGTTACTCAAGATGTCGTTTGTTGTTTAGTCGCGTAAAGTTAGACTAAAATTGTGAGGTCCTTCATCCAAAATCCACTGTACATGTTCTTATGCCACGAGGATTTGAACCAAATTCATTGTGCCATAAATATAATTCGCATTTGAAACTTTCATGTGGCCGCGGTAGCCTAGTGGTCAAGGTAACGAACTCGTGGCTAGCGTGTCAGGAATTCGAGCCCAGTGCCACTGAAGAGGAGCTCCACCACACCGCCGTGTAGAGGAGCGATGCACGCTAAATCTATCGAACTCAAACGTCCTCCCGTTGTTGTAGTGTGGTGGTTAGGAGAGGGGTGTCAGCTCAGGTGTCATCCTCGTCACTTGACCATGGTTCAAAATGACGAGGTCCGTCGCCAAAAGCCCTACATTGATATTCACTCACTCGAAACTTTCATATGGCATGATACGAAAATCTCTGTTAAATAAAGTTTTTTTTTTGACAATGCTTTGAAATTGCCCAATCCATTGCTAACAGCCCTAGGGTAGCTTCAAAGGGAGGTGTTAATAGATAGCGGGTTTGATAGCATGTCGGATCAATTTTAGATTCAGATCTCGTACTTTTTAAAACAACCATGGGCTAGTCTCTCAAGTATCGTCATGGCCGCGGTGGCCAAATAATCATGATAGATATTTAACGATTGCCTTTGGGCAGTGGGTTCGAGTCCTGATGCCTTTCAAGACCCATCGTGTAGCGAGATCAATAGACATTAAATCTGTAATCTGGCATAACGTGGAAATTTGGTGAAATGTCAGAGAATGGAATTATTCTCGCTTCTTGATTGTGGTTCAGAACTACGAGTTCTGTCGCCCCCAACCTTCATGTTGCTCCCAAGTGCAATGTTTATAAATAAGTTGCTTCGAAATACAACTGGATGATCCAGTGCCAATTTAGACTCATTTCGGGCCCTGGACGCAAAAGAACTACAAGCTCCCTTGGCACTGGCGGATCGAAATTTTTACTAGAAAATCTGGTTAAGTCCAGCTCATCCGGGCCCTTTCAGACCCTTCTGAACCCCGGGCCCCAGGGCGCCCGCCCCAAGCGCCCAATGGATAAACCAGCACTGGTATGATCAGTCAATGAATCCATCGCCGTTTAGTTTCTAATGGACACGTATTGTTTCTAATGCGATGTTGATAAACCAATCTGTCATCCAACCACATGGCTGACAATCAATGGAATCCTCAATCGAATTCAATAATCGACTTTAAATTTCTTTGGCTACGAAATTAAAGAGAAAAATTCAGATAACAAACTGAAACACTTTCCTCTAATATCACCCCTGATGGATCTACAAGTGTTTGTCCACAAGCGTGTTGAATTTGGTTTAGAAAACTCCTTCATATTCCAAAATTCCAAATCGCCACTGGCCACGATTGCCTATCCAAGCATCTAAACATGATAGGCATTGCCCAGAGTCCACTTTGTAAACTCTGCGACTCCAATGAAAAAATGGACGCCATTCATTTGGGCACTGCTGCCCTGCACTTAGCTCTGGATCCATGTGGAGCAGATATTAGGAGGCAAGACACAAAATGTGATTTATAGACTATACTGTGGATTTGTTTCTTTTCTCATTTTTTGTTGTTTCTTGTTTTTTTGTCAATTCTGTTTCTCATGTTTGCAATTGTCTTGTAATCCGCCATTGGAAATTTAAAAAAATGTTAAGTCTACATAATTCAACACAGCCTCATCATATATTTAAAGAATAATAAATTAAAACGGACGAATATAACTGACGAGAGAATCCAGATTTTCCGGAAGCAATCGTGTTCCTATTTCTAGTTAAAAATTTCGAAGTCTTCTATTTTGTTTCCTTGTAGACCTCTGATCCCTTTCCCTTTTACTGTCTCCTAACACGCATCTGTGAGGGTTGTCTTCTTGGTTTTTCTTTGTAACTATGACCTACGCCATACGTCGAAGAGGAAAATTACTTATTCGTAGCTTCTTATGGATTTGCTTTTATCGTAAAACTTTTTAGTTTAAAAGTGTTACAATGTGATTCATGTTTTGATAGTAACTTTCAAATAAGGAATCAGAGCGTTAGAACATCATATATTTTTATCAACACGTTTCCATTAGAATCAGCCCATTTTTCAGGTTTATACACTGTTTTTCTTGCTTTATATTGTATATTGCAATTTGAATGGGTTTTTCATTTTACGGGTTAAAAAAAAATTGAGTGTAAAATTTTTCTACGGGGCTTTAACCCTTTTATTTTAAAGTCCTTGCATACTCATGTATTTAGACTATATCAGGATTTATAATATTGAATCATGAACTATTATGATACACAATATAATATTCGCAAAAATATACATAATACATTTATTAAAAGGTTTAAATTTCAATAATAAATAAATCAACATTTTAACAATATTTTACAAAATAATTTGCTAGAGGTTAAGAATGTTGTGAAAACGTATGGATACTTTCGATTAATGGAATATTTCAACAGAAACGAGCAAGTGTCCGGAGTGATTCCAGTTCTCTGACAGTCGATGTTAAAATAGTATTGATATCATTCCAATGAATTTGAACAAAAAAGTATTAAATACTTCGTAAGCTATTAAAGAGATAACATAATGTACATATATAATTTAATCGAGATACTAAAGGAAAATGAATTTTTAAAGCCACTCAAAATAACTAATAAACTATTATAAAACTATTTCTTGAACTAAATGGAGTAATTGTGTGTGGAAAAAAATCACTATTCTTTTTCATAATTGAATATTATTGAAATTTGAGTTTTCAATAACTTAAATGCTAAAAAGTACATTTTTTTTTCAAGTATATCATTTTTCTTTTCAGTTTAATAAATGCTATGTCATTTATATTTTACCGTTATCTCCATAAAATTCATGCGTTATAAATATAAGTAACTTTTATGCATTTAGCTAATCTAAGTTATTCTTTTTTTATTACTTTCAATGGTTTGATTGCATTATAATATATTAAAAATTATGCGTTATGTTCCCAAAATATATTTTTAGGTCCTTTTTATTTTAAATGTAAAATATATGAACAAACCTATATATATATTTTCCGATAGAATTAACTTAGAAATTAATGCACAAATATCATTTAAAAAATTCTTTTAAATGTTTTTGTATGGAATTTGAGAATATGGGCTCAAAAGAATTGATTTGTATATGAAGAGTAAACTTAA